>APFE030749930.1:107040-123478 GCA_000404065.3 Pinus taeda
TTAATTATTAATTAAGGGGAAAAAATAGATTAAGACATAAGTAAGCATAAAAAGAGGAAGGAAGAAGAAGGATTAGTTGGTGATAATTTTTGAAGTGAGTGAGAATCCAATATTCACTAATTTTTCATCCATAATCTTTGTTGATGTTTTTGGGGTGTTTCCCTTAATTTTCTATGGTGATACTAGTCAACCATGGCTAAGATACTTGCATTTTCAATACAAATGTGATGTTTTGTTTTTATTGAATGTTCAACTAGGGACGAGGAGTGGGAGCGATTATGTTTTATGTCAACACAATGTTATTGTATTTTAACATTTATGGAGCGACTAATTTCTCCAACATAGGATTTACTACATGAGCAAAGAATTAGGTATACAACTTTTTGATTGATGGGGTCAATAGGATCTTTGAGAGATCTAATGTGGCTATGAATGGTATTAATACGTTTAAAGATGGTGCTGACATTTTTTTCTTTTTGAGGACATGGGAGATTTTGTCAGTAATTCCTTGAATGTAAGGAACACAAACTTTGGAGACCACATTGCTTATGTCATATTTTGATCTAGGCACCTTACTAACATTCTTGAAAGCTTTAATACCCTGGTTCATAATGTGGATTTTCTTTTTTTGAAAACATTAATGAGATGGAATTTCTCAATGTCTAAATGGTTTTTATCGGAAATTATTATGGCTCTTGTTATTAAGGTGTGAAAAACACTTAATTTCTGGGTGGGTTGATGGTGGGAATTGGTGTGAAGATATTGCTCATGTGTGTTTGTTTATGGTAAACTTGATGAAAAATGGAGCCATTGTGATTTCTAGTAACAAGAACGTCAAGAAATGGAAGGCTATTATCAAATTCAATCTCCATTATGAATTTGATAAAATCAGATTGATTATTAAGGTGTTGCTTGAATATTTTCAATTTCTCATGCCCATTGGGCCAAATGATGAATGCGTCATCAATTAATCTCTTTCAAAGTCTGGGTTTGAATGGGGTTGAATTTAATGCTTTAGTTTCAAGGTATTTCATAAATAGGTTGGCAACCATAGGGGATAGAGGGGAGCCCATAGCCACCCCACATGTTTGCTCATAAATTTTGTTTTGGAAACTAAAAAATGTGGATCTTAAATAGATATTAATCTCTTCCAAAGTTTGGGTTTGAATGGGGTTGAATATAATGCTTTAGCTCCAAGGTATTTCATAAACAGGTTGGCAACCATAGGGGATAGAAGGGAGCCCATAACCACCCCACATGTTTGCTTATAAATTATGTTTTGGAAACTAAAAAATATGGATCTTAAATAGATATTAATCTCTTTCAAAGTTTGGGTTTGAATGGGGTTGAATTTAATGCTTTAGTTTCAAGGTATTTCATAAACAGGTTGGAAACCATAGGGGATAGAGGGGAGCCCATAGCCATCCACATGGTTGCTCATAAATTCTGTTTTGGAAACTAAAAAATGTGGATCTTACATAGATATTAATCTCTTTCAAAGTCTGGGTTTGAATGGGGTTGAATTTAATGCCTTAGTTTCAAGGTATTTCATAAACAAGTTAGCAACCATAGGGGATAGAGGGGAGCCCATAGCCACACCACATGTTTGCTCATAAATTTTGTTTTTGAAACTAAAAAATGTGGATCTTAAATAAATTTAAATTAAGCTAGCAATATCAAAATCAATAATTTTGTTGATCACATCCATGGCACCATCAATGGGAATCATGGTGTAAAAGGAAACTACATCAAAACTAAGCAATAACTCATGCTGTTCAAGTTTTATATCATTAATTTCATTAATAAAATGGGTAGAGTCTTTAACAAAGGAGTTAGTATTATCCACGAGAGACTTGAGCTTCCAGGGTAGGTGCTTTACAATAAAGGTAGGTGGGTCCCCTAATGGTGTTAACAATGGGTCTTAGAGGAATCCCATCCTTGTGGATTTTTGGTAGACCATAGGCCTTTGGCGTGGAGGGATGACTTCCCATTAATTCCTGGTTATCACGCTCATTACTAGCATTGATGGAATTGGAGACATTTTGAGAAATTTTCTTTAAGATTTTTACTTAACTTCTTGTAGCTTCTATTATGGGTGAGGTGTTCAAACATTTTTTTCATCATATTTAGTTTTGTTCATGATAACCAAGATAACTACTTTTTCATCTTTTAGTACAACAATGTTAGGGTTATTTTTAAGGTTTTAAGTGCGAAGTATTCTTTCTTACTATTGTTGTTTTTTGGAGCTTTCTCTTTTCGTAGAATAATTGAGCAATTTTGCCTGAGTTTTTCCTTAGTGGTTTCAAGGATATCTTTGATTGCATTTGATACTACATAACATTTCTTCAATAGGACTTTTCCGGGGGGAAATGGCAAAATTCAAGTATTTTTCTAAAAAGTTTTGAGTGTGGGCATGAATTTGAAAGTTAAATGAGGTTGACAACAAGTTTTCAGGACTGACTCAATTTTTTGGTATTTTGGTTGCAATTAGGGTTTGCATTAGAATCATTAGCCTTAGTATGGTCAAGAAAATGAAGAATGGAAGGAGGTGGGGAAGATTCAGATGAGAAAAGGGTGGTCATAGTGGTTAGAGATATATGAGATAAATCAAATGATGAATTAAGGGATAATGTGTGCAGGTCAACGAATGGAGGAGTTGAGTTGTATCCAGCTGGTAGATGTAACAAATTTTCATGTGAGGAAGTCGAATTAGGTGAAGATGGAGTGGGTGGAGGGAATAGAGCAAGTGTATGGGTCGTAATAGATATATGGGGCAGGTTGGAAGTGAAGGGAGGGACAAAGTTTGTTATTGCTGCGTTTAACCAATTAACAAAGCTACCGTGCACAATAATTGAGTTCAAGTTAGATTCTGATGAAGTTGTTGTGTTATCAAAAGTGATAATCAATTTCAATGAGGTCGAAGAGGGTGTGTGGGATTAGGATGGATGGTCGGAGCTACAACATGAACAATCAATGGTTTCATTAATATTATTTAATAAAAATCCTAATGTATTAATTTGAGAAATATTGATTTCATAACTCAAAATAACTTCTTGTTGTGTATTAATGTCATCATATGTAATATTTTCATGAGAGTGGGATCCAGGGTATAGTGAGATGGATGGATTATTTCGTGAGGGGAAGACAATAAATTGTTTATTGTCCAACTTGTCAAATTTCTTGTGCTGTTTGACTTGAGTTAATTCTTCAAGCCTTATGGATTTTAATGTGGAGTAGGCATCAATCCTATCCTATAGAGTAGAATTTATAGATGTGGATAATTTCATGTGCAGGAGGAAGGAATGCCGAGACATAGAATCCAATTAAAGTATGATTTTTTTAATTTCTAAATGGATCAGGGTTAAGTTGGGTTTGATAAAAATGTGATCATTCTTATTGTTCTTAAGAGCATGATTAATTATTGTAAAGATAGGGATTAATCAAGAGTCTCTACAGTGTTTGAGGAGGGCAATATTTGTTGTTTCCTTCATCTACAATGGAGATCGTTTAAAGGTATGAACTTCGTTAACCATTTCCCTCCATTTAGGATAAGTATTTTTGCAATATGAGATTTGTTGATTTGCTTCCGGATTTATCACATTATATTTGTCTCCAATTAATCCTTCTCTCCAACTTTTTATTCTCTTCCTTACTCTTTATGTTTACCTCTATTGTGATATGTCTTTTCTCTCCCCCTTCATTAATGCGATTACCCAAAAATCTAATGCGATGGATCTAGAAGCAAATCATCGGATATCTAATCACAACGGCCTCAAATCCAAAATACTTGCCCTAAACAAAAGAGAAATGATTGATGAAGTTCACATTTTTGCACGATTTCAGTTGCAAATAACGGAGAAAAAATTACATCTTGCCTTCCTTAAATGTTGTAGAGACTCGTTAATGATTTTTTATTTTTGAAAGAATTAGTCATGCTCTTAAGAACAATAAGAATTATCACGTTTTTATCAAATTCAACTTATTTTTGATCTATTTAGAAAGAAAAAACATATTTAAATTGGATTCTTTGTCTCGACGTTCCTTCCTCCTGCACATGAAATTATCCACGTCTATAAACTATGCCGTATGGGATAGGATTGATGCTTATTTTGCATTAAAATCCATAAGGTTTGAAGAATTAACTTGGGTCAAATAATTTAGGAAATTCGACAAGCTGGCCAATTAATTTGCTCAGATTTGCGTAAGGAAATAGTAGGCTAGAGGAGGCAAAAATTGGTTAAGTGTTGGTTAGAGGCTAGAACAATTTTTCTTTTGTAGGTGGTGCTCAAAGCTGGAGCATACAATTGTAATAGTTTTTCTATTCAATTAATTAATGAAAAGAGGCTTGAGGGTTTTTCCCTAGTTGGGTTCCCCTAGAAATCATTGTGTACTTGTGGTTTTGCTTGTTGCATGTCTATGCATGTTGTTTTAAATTGTGATTTTCATTCCGCAGAGTAGTAATGTAGAATTTATGTCCCTTGATTTTAGTTCGAATTCTTGAGCAATTGCAATTTCTATCAAACTTCTACATGGTATCAGAGCCCTGGAATCACGTTAGAACCAATATTTTGAATTCGCCCCTCAGGAATTTCGAATTTGCAGCTTCACTGTAGCAATTTTTCTTCAGATTTGGGAGGATGTCTTTCAATAGACGAAGATTGGAGTATGCCCTGGAGGGTAGCTCGAATTTCATAGCCTAGAAGGACCGAATGGAATCAATGTTTGATGATAATGGTGTGTTAGAATATGTTAAAATTGATATTGCATAAACTCCATAGCTGGATGCACAACAGTTACCCTAGTGGAAGAAGGATACCACAAGAGCTAGGAGGATCATCCTGGAGTGTGTGAGAGACCACATAGTCTTGAAGTTACATGACAAGGATAATACTCCCTTTTCAATGTGGAAGGCCCTCACTGAACTATTCGCAAATAACAGTGATGCTAGAAAAATTTGTTTTGATGAACAAATTGAGGATTGAAGACAAAGGGTACAAGGCAGTGTTCCGCAATGGGAAGGCCTACCTCAAGCATTTTGCTTCAAGTCATATCAAGCAAATTGGTGTCAGGATCGAGAGCCTCTACACATTAGGAGAAGATGCATGTGCAACCTTGAGGAGCAAGGGAGAAATTAGAGATATGGTGGTTGAGATGGAGTAGGATAGACTTCTCAAGATGGAGCCTCAGCCAATTGGAAGTTGGGTTGACCAGTAGGATGATGATGATGAGGACCAGTCAAATACCTCTAGTAGAAGGAGAGTTCAAGCCAAGTGGGAAAAGGGAGCAATTGTAGCTATACCTCCAGGAGTGAGGTGGGGCGATGTCGAGTCTTGACCCTAGAATTGTTAGTAATTGGGCAGGATCCATTGGAAAGCAGTTGCAATATACTTTCCTCATGGATCATTACCTTGCTACATGGGCCCACAATGTTAAGTAGCAGAAGGATCAATGTTAGTCGGTGAAGTGAGATGTTGAGGAGCACAGTTCATTGTTGATAGCAGTGCATGAGGCACAGTGCAAAATCAACATTAGTGGGGTTTTCCTAGTAGACAGTTGCAGAGAGACAATTGTGAAGTGAGATTTGAGGAGCACAGTGCATTGTTGATAGCAATGCATGAGGCATAGTGAAGAATCAACATCAGTGGGGTTTTCCCAGTAGACAATTGCAGAAAGACAATTGATTCCGTGTTTTTTTGGATGCTTCTTAGTTCTAGTTGTTGCAGTAGCAACACCAACAGTGAGAGGGAGTCTTGTTAGAGTACATTTCACAGGTGCTGCATAGGGGTGGTGAAAAATCCCTTTCTTTCTAAGAGGGAGTGTTAAAAAATGTAGCAAGAAAGACTCTATTTGACTTTAGCCTTAGTCAAATTGAGTGAATTGAATTTCCACATTAGTAGGACAATTTTGTAAGATCCCAAACTTTTGAAATTTTAACAGATCTAGCACACTTCAATGTTCTAATTAAAAATAAACTTTTAGAAAGAACAAGAACAAAATGGGATTTGAAACACAACCACTTTTTTAATTAATATCTACAAATAATACATGCTAGAATGATTAACATATAAACCCTTGCCAATGGCATGCAAGGCTGATCATCAACAAACTCAACCATCTGAACTCTGAAGCACACTTGTGGACCCTAGATGGATCCACCAGAGAAATTACATCCACTGGGTTTTCGTCCCTGGGATCAAACTAGAACTGGCCACACCAAGTTCTCAACAAACATAATAATATAGATAACTTAGGATGACCCAAAGGCCTAGCTCCTATCCCCTTTAATAAGCTTGATGGACTCTCTAGAAATCTTATTTTATTATTTTCCCTCGAAGAATGAAGGCAAATACCATGGGAAAATATGATGGGTAAATTTCATCCATTTTGACCATATCAAGAAAAGGGAATATTACAAATCCTCTCACCCAAAGATTGTTTTCCCTCAAGCAATCCTCTTCTATCCACAACATAAGCATTTTTACATTGATACCAGGATCCCATATAACCTAGTGTGTTATTCCATGCCTCCATGCTAAATGATCATGAATAGATCCTTCAATACCTGGATCCCAACAATCTTCCAACTAATTCTTCCCTTGATAGATTCACCTGGATCTGACACAATCCTCCGACCAATCCTACCCCCAATAGATTCTCTTGGATCCTAATGCCACCTATAAGTCCTGGGACCTGTGGGTTATGATATCATCTTAGCCTTGCATCACTGCCCGTGCTTGAGGGCCCAAGTTGCAATATGCCCTTGGTTAATAGTAATCTCCTAGGAATCATCCCATCAATAGAATTCCAACTCATAATCTCTCACTAATCCATCTTGTGGGAAGGATATAATGCATACATGTTTGCACATGGAATAAGTCTACCATGCTGATGTTGCCTGATGCTCAACTCATGTTGCTCCACCCACACCCATCATGATCCATTTGTAGAAATCTGCCCTGCTCTCCTTAATTTATAAAGATGGTTTGGTAGTGCCGCAATCCCTATATATGTACTCCTATAGAGCGCTGCTCTGGAACTCCCAATTGTATTCTTCTTGCTACCTTGTGAGGGACTTTCGACTTTCCTCTACACTAGATAGTTTGGCCGTTGATTCGGCACATACCCCTATGAGTTCCTCAATTTTTTTGTTCTCCTGTAAGATAGTGTCTCGGGCTATTTGGACTTTCTTCTTCAACATCATAAGGTCTGTCTTGAAATGCGTGATCTTTCCCCGAAAGATTTTTACTAGCGATTATGGTACCTTGCTGAATGTATCTGTATCTATTTGCACTGGATGCCCCATGATCACAACTTCAACTTGAGCCTTTGACCAACTCTCTGGGAATGGTTCATCTTGCACATTATGTCTTTCACGCTTCTCCTCATGATCATGCTCATCATGTCGGTTCACTACTATTGGCTTCTCACTAAAGTTTTCCTGGCCTCCCACATTTGTGAAGACAATATGTTGTTCATCTTTTCCAATTGTTGAACATAGATACACTGGTGGATTTCTATCTATACTTGACTGCTTATATTCTTTATGGACATCCCCTTGGGGACCTATGGACTTAATTGTATAGGAGTCTACCTCATCAATACCATAAGGTAAAATTTCCTCATGCAATTTGAATGCTTGTCATCCTAAAGTCTTGAATAATATCATGCTACTGCTCATCATCCTGAAAATCAATAGACCCAACTATAGAAGACTCCCCATGATTTAAAGGAATCTCCTGTTTTTTCCTTGTTGCCTCCTTGCTATCACCTGGACATGAATGGTCAAGTGCCCAAGGCCCCTTGCAGATAAAGTATAGTCCTCTCCTTCTTAGTTCATTATTGCTGCAAGATTTACTACCTTTGTTCTTGCTTCCTCCATCAATCCTTTTAAGCTCCTTCTTAGTCGACACCCTTTTTAGCAATTTTATGTTTTGCATGACCAACTTCTCCACTAGATCATAGGTGGCTGGTGATACAATTAGTTCCTTCCTCCAAATGGTCAATTTTGGATCTTAGTATCTTATAGATGTCAACATCTCCTTCTAGGAACAAGGACACAATATTTTGCATGCTTGTTTTGACACGGTCTGGATGAGATGAGGTAATGCTAGTGTAAAAATTTTGGAACACTTGAAAGATTAAGTTCTCACATTCAAGATTCAACATGAAGGTGCCAAAGCTAAACTTTGCAATGAGTTCTAAGATTCTGCGCCGCTTCCGAAAGGTAGGAAGCATGATGTTTTTCAACCCTTGGAGGGCTTCTACTATCAGCGACACTTTATCTCTTATGATATCATTATTGTAAGGCAATAGTGGTGATGCTAAAGCTATGATCCTGCTGAGACAAGAAGCAATTGTGAGCCTGACCTTTTCACAAGGATGCTCCCAGGGTTTGGGTTGTATTAATGCAAGCATGGATGGATTGAGAGCCCAACTGAATTTTTTCCATTATGGCTGCCCCACCCTTGACAGATATGTGTCTAATTCCTCCAACTTAAGAAGGTCTATTTCTGACTTTGTTTGTTTTAATTCAGATCCAAGTGTGAAGAGCTTAGCCCCCTCTTCCTTGTCCTTCCTTCACTTCCCAGGGGTTCATTGACTGCAAAATGACATGGACTCCTTTTGAGAATGGTTTGCTGCTTTGACCATCAGTTTTGTTTAAGGAGGTATTACTACGGAAATGACCATATATTCTCACTAGTTGATCAAGAAGTTTCTTGGTGTTTTCCAAGGTCTCTTCAAGACAGTCCATCTTCTCCCTTACCGAAACAAAAAAATATGCAAGAATACACTAATTCTTCATGAGGAGATTCTACCAATCATATCTTCCCAAATATTTTGAACAAATTTGACCCATGATCCTCTGTTCACCCATTTTTATTATTATTAATTAACATATAAACCACCCTTTACGATAAATCTTCATAACCCCTTAACCAAACTCATTTTTTTTTTTTTTTAAATAAATAATACTTATAACCCCTTTTTACATGTTTTGTTACGCCCTATATATTAACCCTTATAACTCCTTCCTCTAATTGTGGTTTGTATGTACGCCCACCCAAAAGATGTTCCCTCTCGCATGGTAGTTCACAGTGGTTAAGTCCAAACTTGGTATTTGAAAACTGACCGGTTGACTGTGATGCGGCCACCAGGAACCACTTCAACTATTCCACGTTGAACGCGGGGTTTCTCGGCTCATGGTGACCTCTGCTTGGATGTCCTCTATGTCCTCTCCAAAAGAGATGACAAATTTCGTCCTCTTATTTCAGGTCAATTGTATAACCTTCAGATGATGAAAACGATGCCATAAATCTATTCTAAGTGTTGGCCACCAAATGTATAATGAGCTCGTCCAACTAAAAACGATAATGAGTTTCACTCTTCCCAAAGATGATGGACCAAATATGACAAAGAGAAACTAGGCTTGCTAACCCATGTGAATTTGTGTTATCCTTGCGACTCAACCTTGTCTTACGCCCGGTAAGGAGAACGAAAGGTAGCAACCACCTATCCCGAAACGAAAACGCCGCTAGTCAAACTCCCTCCTTTCCATCTGCTACTAAGAGTCTCTCACTCTGAAGGGTCGCAACATGAAATTAACCACCAGACCTGTTTCTTTTGTTGGTTGGGTGGGACATGAAATAAGGACCGAAGAGATATTAGCAACGACCCTATAGTCTTCTATATCTCTCTCAGGAATGACAAGCTGACTAGGTCTGTGATATGACGTAATGAGGCATGTGGATATCGGTGCTTGAAGACGACGACTGGTTGTCGTTTGAAATTTGTCTCTTCATTAACACTATCTTCTTATGTTTCCTTGACCTCCTCCTCGAAAAACACTCGTTAAAGTGTATTGAAGAAAAAGGGAAATCCTAGAATCCTCGTCCCAAAGAAATCGAAAATGAACTGTGGAATCTTGATACTAGATTCAGATTGCCTCTATACTTTCTCCGGGATAGCTCCCGTCAATCCAATCAACATCTTATTTCCTAGAATTTCACCTCCAAAAGGAATTCGACCGTTGAAAATTATGCTTCTATCCAATATTTTTGAAAGATGCCGGATCTCGACTTGTTAATTTAAGTTTATGTGGCTTCATATGAACCCACGACTTTAGGAGCTCCGCTGATCTTGTCCTGTCCTTCAACATGGTCAGATCACCGAAATACTGACGTTGCAAGATCCTCCGATGACCTTTAATCTCTGCTACAATCACAACCCCGGTCCATCGAATTCCAGTTTCATAACCCATAAATGATCTGCACAAAAATCCTCAGAAGGAAATGATCAATGTTGGTCTTCTCTTATTTATTTGCGGGAGACACCACATAACACATTATCTTCTTATAGCTAGTTGAAATACCAGGATTGTAACATTAATGCGATCCTTCATCTATAAGCAAGAATCTCTTTTTGTTGAGGTTTGAAATTGTTTCAAAATACCAACAACCGTTGCATTATTTCAAATGAGACTACAATTTCGAGGAAGGGTTTGAGGGATAGAAGTGCATAATTTTGTTCCAGCTAGAAACTTCATGGCCTGAACCTTGAGATCTACACTTGACGTTGCCATGGCCCACGACCCACCTGGTCCACTATGCAATAGTTGGTGACCTATGGCCTTTTTGATCCACCTTTCCTAGTCGATGCGCCCACAACCACGGTTCTCGGTCAACAACCCTTGAGATTAGAACAACCACTCGGCCCATGGGACCTGCAATAACACTCACACTTACCTGGTAGATAACTGGATGACACCTCTTCTATCTGCGCTGCTTGATCGCCTGGATGAACATTGGATGGCACACGCCTTTGTTTGCTCCACGTTTCTCAAGAGGTTTTACAACTTCTTTGCTTATACTATAATGTTTTCGTCCTTCCAGATCTAAAAAAGGTCCTCGACTTCTATTGGGAATCTCCTATCTCATCTCACTAATAAACGAGACAGGTGAAACACCACATATCTGATGTTTCTCCTCCCCAAAACAATATGGCCTCACGATCTTTCAACGTAATCCGGTGCGATAACTTACACGAACCAAAGCACTCAACTTGTCCCTGCAAAAAAATTGAAATCAGTGCTTTCAACCCAAAAATGAATAACGTGGAAAACCACAACAAATATTATTTCTACTTTTATTTTTTTTTAAGAACAGAAAACTTTCTACAGATATAGATCCGATCCTCGAAATGGGTTGTAGGATGGCTTTTGAAAAATAAGATACCACCTAGGCTGATATCAAATACCACCGAAGATGGTATTGTCGGTTAGGGTGAGAATAAATCCCGCTAAAGTTTCATGCATAAAACCTTTAGGCTGGTAGGATGTAAAACTCTAATACCACTGTCGGTTAGGGTGGGAAGTTTCATGCATAAAACCTTTAGGCGGGTAGGATGTAAAACTCTAATACCATTGTCGGTTAGGGTGAGAATAAATCCCGCTAAAGTTTCATGCATAAAACCTTTAGGCTGGTAGGATGTAAAACTCTAATACCACTATAAGATCTCAAAAGTCAAAATTTTTAGCAGATCTAGCATACTTTAGTGTTTTTTAAATATAATTTTTTTAGCAACAGCAAGAACAAGAACACAACCACATTTGAAACACAACCACTTTATTTAATTAATAATGTAACAACCCTGGTGAAAATTCCATGTAATAAAAGTTAATAAAGGAAAAATAATACCCAGGATTATAGGACACTTATTCCAAGCTGAATGTTGGGAAAGACATCCTAGTGTGGGCGTTGATTTGGTTTATTATGGCTAAGGAACTTGTCAAAGGAAATGGCTAAGGCATTTGGAAAGACAAAATGACATTTTTGACACATTTATTTATGAAAATAATGGAAATTAAGAGAAAAGGAAGGTGAAAGGTCATAGGTTGCATGTGAGGAGGAAAACAAAGGAAAATAATGAAAAAAGAAGAACATAGAGGCTTCATTAATAAAAAGACTTTCGAGGATCAGTTGGTATCTTTTGTCAGTTTAGTTTGAACTCTCTCATTATTTTCTCTCTCTCACACTCTTGGACATTTAGATTCTTGGAGTACTTTGGCATTGGATCAAGAAAGGTAAAGGAGGCAAAGGGGAAGTAGAGATCAAGCAAGGAATAGTAGGATTAAACAACTACAACATGATTCTTTGTAGGTATCGATTTGCATGTTTGATTTCCTTGCTAGTTTTGGCATGCATGGTATTGCATGTGGTTCTTTGCTGTCATGGCATGGGTTTTTCCAGGCGTGACAGTGTTTTCAGCCTACCCTTACTATTTCTGGATAGCTATGGTATGATGAGGTTTTCATGTTTTGGTTGAGCTGGATTACTAGATGGATTTGAAGTTGAGTGAGGTGGATATCTGAATAAAAGAACACATGGCCTAGTAACTCCTAAACTAGAGTATGGGTTGCGGTAAAGCCGAATTTTGTGTTATCTCAGTGGGCTTAGGAATCCTCAACCGGTGAATGGGGGGATATATGGTAAATCCTAGAGGTGGGTTCTCTCCATTAGGCCTACTAATCCCGGGGTGGGATATACGATAAAGCATGGAGAGTGGAGTCTCGGTTTAGGGCCTCGTGATCTGGTGTGGATTGAGGTAAAGTCTGAGAGATTAGGAGAGATGAAAATTCCTCACGGTGTAGGTGGAGAAATCTGGTGGCATCCATGCTTGTTTTAGCCTAGTGATCTAGTGGAGATCATGGTAAAGGCTGTTATTACATGTTTATTGTTTTGGCCGAGTGATTCGGTGTGGATTGCGGTAAAATCTGGTTTCTATTGATGAGGGTGAAGTGGTTTAGCCTCGGGATGCTTTGGTTGGTTCTTTTGGAATGAGTCCCACATTCATGCTTGGAATATGACACGGGGGTGATTAGTTGAAGAGAGCTCTGGCTTAGCCAATCTATGGTCGGGTGGAACGTGGTAGTCCCATATCGGGTTGGTTTTTGCATTTATTAATAAGAAGTTCTTTCCTTGTATCTTATGTGTAAATGTACTGGTTTATATGTGGATTCTATGGTTGTTGTATCCTTGATTTTTCTATTGTTGTTACGCTGGTTATAAGCATGTATTATGACAGTGATGACATATGACTCTCTTCATATTTTGATTTGTAAATGAATGAACAATGTATCTATGACTTGATAGATGATAACGCAGTTAATGATATAAACGAACAATGTTTCGTAGTGATTCTCAGATAATTATGAGACCCCTATGCTAAGATCTGTTATTTTGATTTGTAAATGAATGAGCAATGTATCTATGACCTAATAGATGAACAAAACTAATGATATAAGGGAATAATGTTTCTTAGCGATTCTCAAATAATATGAGACCCCTATGCTCAAATATGTTGTTTAAACTTGTAGATTATATATTTGTGACATGTTTGATGAAATGTCTGTCATGGCTAGTAGGGGTCTAGTCTAGACCTTGTTAATGTTTTTGCAAATGTATTATTGTGTTGTTGTGTAAATTCATTTCTAAACCCATCATTAACTTCTGAGCATTGACTTGTGCTCTGGGCCTGAAAAAGTGGCACAAATCTTAGAGTCATAGGCATAGGTCTAAGGAGAAAAATCCCCAGACACATGCATGCCTTGCTGTGCGAGTGACTAGAGTCTCCCAAACACACCCTTGTCCATATCAAGGGAGCATCCAGGAGTTTAATGGTCTAAAAAGTTAGTGGGACCTAGGGACTGGTCATGAGGATGATTGGGAAGAATTTCTGGGAGTCCTGTAGCAAGCATAGAATGCCTGTGTTGTGGGTTTTCGTCGATTCCACTTCCTTAAGGTCACTTAGGAGGTTGAATCCCATTATAGTGGCTTCTCGTCGCTTATTTACCTTGGTTGGCCAGTTACTTTGGTAGATGTGGGATGAGGGTGTTACAAAGTGGTATCAGAGTAGGTTGCACTCTCTTTGGATCATATCTGATACCACAGAGTGGTATCAGAACATAGTTCACCACTTGGTCTGGATGAGCAGCGTGTGTTGGTCATGCATTCATTTGAATTTCCCATGTGTTAATCGTCCTTTTGGTCTATATGCTTGTTTCATATGCATGGTGTAGGTCATGGTTGTAGTGATGTCATCATGTGAAAGATGATGTTGTTATTATGAAGTGTGTTGTCACGAGTGTATGATTGGTTATGCATTGCTATATGTGTCATTGCTTACATGTTGTCAAATGTACATTGGTATGGTTGATATGGTCATGCATTGATGACTGAATTCTAGCTAGAATTATGTTTATGTGTTGATACACCTATTTGTTATATGTTTATATGTTGTTATGATTATGTTTGTACATGTATCACACTGATTTGTTTGATCTCATAGATGAGATATCCTCCCCGAATTATGCTAAGGTATGCTGGTTTATTGTGATTTGGCTTAGCTGACATAGTATGCCTTGCAGGAAAAAGATAAAAATTGACTGGTAAGATGGTAGACTACAAAGATTATCCCTATGAATCATATGAGCGTCATGGTGTTGAGAACTCTTCTGATTTAGCAGACACATTAAGAAGCTTGAAGGAAGAAATAAGGAGTTGTAAGGCGGACAATGACAAAATCATGTAGGCACAAGAGAAACAAGCAGAGGTTAACGCAATACTCCTTTAGAGTTTGTTAGAATCGTAGTGATAGGAGCCACTTCGGATCAGCCATGGGAAGGAGGAAAAAACTAATGGGGCATATGGCAATAGGTCTCATGGTGATCACAAGTTGGATAGAGATGACACAACGAGAGATGGCAGGTTGTTGGATACCCCGTATATAAGAGGTGATGGACATAGGTACTACTCTAGTTCTGGTTTTGAGAAGTATTATGATCGTCATCGTTATCATCCTTACAGGAGGAGTGATAGGGGATACTTTCTAGATAAATTTAAGGAAGAAAAACCACCTACTTTTGATGGAGATTTGAAGAAACCGAAAGATCCAGAGGCTTAGATACTTGGGATGAAGAAGTTCTTTTGAGTTGCGTAATTACACAGATAATATGAAGGCTAGAGTAGCTATCTTTAGCCTAAGAGATAAAGCAAATATTTGGTGGGAAGATGTGAAGCGGGTTAGAGACATCGGGACAAAGGACTTGAGTTGGCATGAGTTCAAGTGGCTTTTTAGGATGAAGTACTTGTCAGAAAGGTACTATGATAGTAAGGCCAAAAAGTTCTATGAGCTAATTATGGGATTAATGATAGATGAAAAGCATACGACCAAGTTCCTGGAGCTATTGAGGTATGTACCGTATCTTAAAGATGAGAAGGCTAAAGTTCAACAATTTGTTAGTGGTTTGCTATTAGCATTTAAAGATCAGATTGAGTATGATGAGCTTCGGTCGCTTGAGGAAGTTATTAGGAAATTGAAACATTTTTGAGCAGTCAAAGCGTAAGAATGAATCTCAGCAAGGATGGAAAGGGAAAGATAAAGGTAAAGGTAAATGGAAGCCGAAAAGAACAAAACCTTAGAATGCAGAAAAGAAAAAAAATGCGGCACCACCAAAGAAGTTCAATGCAACTAGAAAGGGACATGGGTCACAACAACGACATAGAAGTGATGGTACTGGATGATTAGAGTGTTGGACATGCGGTAAGGAACACCTTGAGAGAGATTGTCCACAAAATTAGGGTGGTAGGTCTTAGATATATAGTGCACAAGAGACGCAAACTGTTGAGGATATTGGTCAGAGCGTTTCTCGTATCTATGCAACACTAAATAATAGGTAGGCATACCATCATGTATCTATCATTGAGATGGACGATAAGCTTTGTGATCAAGTTGTTTATATTTTGATCGACCATGGATCTAATTATAGTTATGTTAGTCTTGACTTGGTAGATAAGTGTGGTTTAAATAAAGAAGTGCATGCAAAATCTTGGTTAGTGTAGTTAGATATAGGTACACAAAAAATAGTTCATCATTGCGCAAGAGCTTGTGCATTTGAGTTGAATGGCATGTCTACATTAGCGCACTTGAACGTATTTCCGTTGGGATCATATAGTAGGCTATTGGATATGGACTTGATATATCTTCTTAGGACCAAGGCAGATTGTTATGAAAAATCCATTGAGTGTTTAAATGACAATGGGGAACCAAGAGTCTTACAGAGAAAGAAGAAAGCCACATAAGTTACGATGGTGACAATGATGCAGGGAAAAAGCAGTGGCATAAAATTGTGTGTATTATTTGCAGTGCATATTTATAGTGACAAAGGTAAGGAAGTTGAGGATGCATATGTTTTCAGTAGGTACTTAGCTCTACAACAATTTCAGGATGTGTTTTCTGCAGAGATTTTAGATTTGCCACCTCACAGGTGTAATGTCCCTCCCTTAATAATAAATAATAAAAATAAAAATAATATAATAATAATAAAAATAATAAAAATGATAATAAATAATAAATAATATTAAAAAATACAAGAAAATAAATA
>APFE030749930.1:139908-162928 GCA_000404065.3 Pinus taeda
ATAGTAATAAATAATAACTAACCATACTAAAGCTCTAAATAAAAATAAATAGAAATAAAACAAGAAAACAGTAAAAAATCAGTAAAGCTATCAAAAAGAAATAAAACAAGAAAGCAATAAAGTTGCATGTAAACACATGGAGTGTGTGCATATGGTTCCCCTTCCAATGTTTGCTCTATTTATTAGATGGTGAAGAGGATGGGAGGCATTTCCATCATTCCAAGATTCTATCATTCATTCTCTTGGGAGAATAGTGTTCTAAGACAAAGGATTCACTTGCAGTAGTACGTTGATTGAGTGCTCGGGGGTGGCCAGTTGTAGCAGGACCTTGCGCAATTGAGCCCACGGTTGGGTGGAGAATCGTCCCCAAAACCTTGTTGCAGTAAGCAGACTTCAACCATAGGTAAGTGCTACTCATAGCTTGGACTTGATGTTAATTAGTTTATTAATTACATGTTTATTCAGGGCTGTTACAATAGGAAAGTATAATTTTCTATTGAGTTGGTACCAGGGGCAACACCAACATCAAAAGCACCATACAAGATGAGCACTCTAGAGTTAGTAGAGCTGAAGTTGCAGTTAAAGGAAATGATTGACAATGGATACATTAGAACAAGTGTATCACCTTGGGGTGCATCGATATTGTTTGTGAAGAAGAAGGATGGTACTCTCAGACTATGCATTGATTACATGCAGTTGAACAAAGTGACCATCAAGAATAGGTATTCGTTGCCGAGTATTGATGACTTGTTTGATCAGCTAAAGGGAGCAAAAATATTCTTGAAGATTGATCTAAGATCCGGATATCATCATGTACGCATTAAGGAGGAGGACATTTACAAAACAAATTTCCAGACTAGGTACGAACATTATGAGTTTGTTGTAGTTCCATTAGGTTTAACTACTACTCCAACTACTTTTTTTTGTTTCATGAATAATGTGTTTTGTCCCTATTTGGACAATTTTTTTTTATTGTGTTCATTGATGACATATTGGTATATTCTAAAAATGAGGAAGAACACGCCAAACTTTTGGCAGCAATGATGAAGTTGTTGAGAGAGCATCAGTTGTATGCTAAGTTCAACAAGTGCAGTTTCTTTTAGGGTACATTACTTGGGATATGTTAGCTCCAAGGAGGGCATAACAGTGGATCCAGAAAAGGTAAGAGCTCTCACGGAGTGGACAACTCTTAAAAATGTAGATGAGGTGAGATCCTTCATGGGATTGACATGTCAGTACAGGAGGTTCATCAGGAACTTCTCACATATTTCTTATCCTATTACATCAGTGCAGAGGAAAGGTAAGAAGTTTGAATGGACAGAGGAGTGTGAGACAAATTTTTAGTAGCTTAAGCAGTTGTCGACACATGCTCCAATGTTAAAAATTGCAGATCCGAACAAAGAATTTGTAGTATGTACAAATGATTGCAAGAGAGGACTTGGTAGAGTCCTTACGCATGAAGGACAGGTAGTGTTCTATGAGTCACATAAACTGAATGAGCATGATAAAAACTATCTGACGCATGATCTTGAGCTAGCAACGATCATACACATTGAATATGTGGAGGCACTATCTTCTTGGCATGAGTTTTGTATTGATGAGTGATGACAGTGGATTGAGGTATCTATTTGACTAGCCAAATTTGAATGCCAGACAAGATAAATGGTTGGCCACAATCAATGAGTTTGATTTTGAGATTAGATACATCAAAAGAAAGGAGAACAATGTCACATATAGTCTTAGCAAGAAGATACAGGTGAATCATATAGCATCTATGAGCTCTTAATGGACAAACTTATGGGATAGGATCTTAGGCAGGTCAGTAGGATGACTAGTATATGGAGATTGTACACATGTTGCAGCAGAATACAGGTACATGTACATGTACATGTAGTGGTACAGGTATAGGTAGTGACACAGGTCCAGGTTTAGCTTCATAGGATGTGGACTATTGTCTTTCAACAAATTGATTAGTCAGGTTTAGAGACAAGATATATGTGCTAGGAAATAATGAACTCAAGAAGGTG
This sequence comes from Pinus taeda, assembly GCA_000404065.3. Taxonomy (NCBI): domain Eukaryota; kingdom Viridiplantae; phylum Streptophyta; class Pinopsida; order Pinales; family Pinaceae; genus Pinus; species Pinus taeda. Next base: position 141,936 of record APFE030749930.1, read on the forward strand.
TTATTGAGGGAGTTTCATGTGAAATCATATTCCGGTCACCCAGGCTATCAAAAGACATTGACTACAGTGAAGAATTTTTATTATTGGCTGAATATTAAGAAGGATGTGGTAGAGTTTGTGGCTATATGTTTGGATTGTCAGTAGGTGAAAGTAGAGTGTAAACATCTAGGTGGACTGCTACATTGGATTGCGATTCCAGAGTGGAAACGGGAGGTCATTTCCATGGATTTAATCACAAGTTTTCCCAAGACATCTAGACAACACAATTCCATCATGGTTTTTGTGGACAAGTTGACAAAGGTTGCACACTTCATTCCAGTAAAGGCTACGTATTCAACTAGTGATGTGGCATAGGTGTTCATTAGAGACGTGGTCAGATTACTTGGTGTTCCAAAGAAGATTGTGTTAGACAAGGATGCAAAGTTCACTTCCAAGTTTTGGAAGGAGTTGTTTGTAGGTTTGGGCACATAGTTGGCCTTCAGTACAACTTATCATCCGTAGACAGATGGACAGACTGAGAGGGTCGACAAGATATTGAAGGACATGTTGAGGATGTACATGATGCATAAAAAATGAAAGTGGGAATAATATCTTCCACTGGCAGAGTTTGCTTACAATAATGGGTATCAATAATATTTGAAGATAATTCTGTTTGAGGCATTGTATGGGAAGAGTTGTAATATTCCCATCAGTTGGAGTGATTCGGTTAATAGAGTGTTGATTGGGTCAGACATGATGGTGGAAATGGAAAAATAAATGCGAGTAATCAAGAAGAATTTGAAAGAACCACTGGATAGGTAGAAGAGTTATGCAGATTAGAATAGGTTGTTCAAGGAGTTCCAGGTTGGGGAAAATGTGTATTTTCACATCAAATTGAAGAAGAGATCATTGCGGATTGGATGATGTGCCAAGTTGGCACTCCGATTTTGTGGACCTTTCAGGATTATTGAGACGATTGGACCAGTGGCCTATGGAATTGCATTGCCTCTAACAGTGAAATTCCATGATGTTTTCCATGGGTCATTTCTTAAGAAGTATGTTAAATATGCTAGTCATGTGGTTGAATAGTCTGTATTGCAGGTGGATCCAAATGGAGAATTTCAGCTAGAACCTTAGTGCCTATTGCAGAGAAAGGTGTTGTTGATGGTGTTGGACTTGCCAACATTCAGGGGATCACTTCGGTATGAAGTCCCAACTAGACCTCACACCGTTTGGTGTGGAAGACCCATCCAATATGATGGCCCGGTTGCCATTATCTTAAGGATTTGCTTCAACTCTTGCTTATCAGCACATGAGAGTGGTCTACTTTGTCTTCGAGAAGTGAGGTTCGCGTGCTTGGTGAGTGTAAGTGTTACTTGTGTCAATAGTTCTTTCACTATAGAGGGAGAGAGAGTGAGAGTGAGCCCCAAGTCGATTGGTAGAAGTCCCAACTCTACAACGAACACACAACACAACAAGACATGCACAACTTCCAGCGGAACAGTCCACACGGATGCGACAGTCACAACACACAAGGGAAGATAACACGCATAACAATTATCGGATTAGTCTGCATGACTGCAATGATTGTTATAGTAAGTTTTATGTGAAAGGTCTATTTGATGTCCGGGAGAGTAGTCTACATAGGCGAGACAACATTAACAACATATACGACACATTTTCATTAACATATGTGTATTACAACAAGTGAATTAGTTCAAGTGTTAAACACAGGTTCAAACAACATGCATTACAAGTGTTAAAGATTAGTCCTACAACAGATTCAATACATGTGTGAAAACATGTTGGCCTGTTAGTAGGCTTCTGAATTAAGCGAAAGTTCTAAGACACATCGTTATACCATACATCACTAACCCCGTGTGAGGGGCATTGGAGCCACTGCTTACTCCTTAAAGAAAATATAACCGACTCTCTTGGTTATGTGGGAGGAGTTGAGGTGAAGAGTCCTTTGCATGTACAAATAAGGGGGTATTTATAGCCAAGGGTGAAACTAGCCCTTATGGTTGTTCGACTACCCTCATGACTGTTTGACTTCCATGACTTTTTGACTTTACATGACTCTTTATTCAACCAGTTGGTCTCTTGAACTTCCACGTTACATTACATTGATTTGACAACATGGCCCATAGTGGAGATGTGGACAAAATGACTTATGACATGACTCGACATGACAATGCTGGTACATTCGTGCTGCTGCTGGAGTGCATGTCGAGTTGCAGTGCTGCTGGGTGATGGATGTCTTCATGGTGTGTCACAGCTTCACCTCCACATGGAAAAGTGCAGGGAGTCTTCTATGGTTGTTGGTTTGCTTGATGTTGCTTTGGCACGTTCCTCCTTGCTTGTATGTTGGAAGGCTTGACAGACTCATCTGTTCGTGAAAGGTGCATGTTTGTTCGTGAGTCCGTCTGCGGACACATATTTACATGATCATCCATTCATGAGCACATCTCTTCACATGCATCATTCGTTCGTTCGTTGGTGAACCTGTCCTTCTGCATGTGCTCCCTTCGTTCATCCAATTCATCATTGCATGTTTGTTGGTGTACCTGTACTTGTTGTCACTCATGACGAGAGGACATCAAATCCGAAAACCTCCTAGTCTACCATGACACATGATCATTTTGGATGCAGGTGACCAGGAGAGGAAATAAGGTTGGGAGGCGGGATGATGGCTCTGGGCACTGCTGATGAAAACTGCGCAAAAGTCACTGGGTGATGAAGATGGGCAATCCGAGTCGACAGTGACTGTTCACAAGTTCTAGCTCGGTTGGAAGGAAAAACTGCAAAAATTTTGGGAGGGACAGTCCAGGCTACAGGAAGGAAAGGCAGAAAGAATATACGCATTTTCCTGGAGGAACAGAAAAATTTGCGCAATTTCCTAGAGGAATAGGCTGGGCTACATGGAGGATTAGCAGATAGAAATTGAACAACTTTTTGGAGGAACTGGTCGGGATCCTGGCAGCCAAAATTGCGCAATTCCTAGAGGGAACTAGCAGCTGGCTGCTGGGTCACTGGTAGTAGAAATTACGCAACTCTTAAGGGGAACAGACAGTCAACTGTTGAGAGCTTGGCAGTAGAAATTGCGTAATTCCTGGAGGGAAATGGCAGTCTGTTGCTGGGAGCTACTAGTGAGGGAAACTATACTAAGGCTGAGAGGCCGACCTGTTGATAATCTTTGTGCACTTTCTGAGCTGAGCGGATTGTTGGGTAGCAGAAGCCCTGCTCATGAAAACTGCACAATTTTCTAGATGAGCAGCTGGTCGACTTGCAAGAGGACTGATTGGAAAAACTGCACAATTTTCTAAGGGAGACACGGAAGAGCACTGGCTGTTTCTCTGACCTGTCTACGAAATTTCTTCAGTCAGCAGAACGGGCAAGGTCAGCAGCCTCTGCGCAATTTTTGAGGGGAGTCAGTCTTGGGGTATTTGTCGGGTTTGTCTCTCCAGGTGGCTAGCATGAAGGTTGAGTGAATTGATTGCAAGCAACACAACTTGAAAAGACTTGCTTGGTGCTTCTGCGCTGTTCTGGGTGACAGTCGATCGAGTTGATGGTGGGATGATTGTCCGGTTGTTAGAGAGGTGTCTGGTTGTCAGAACTTTAACAAGATCACTAAGTGTGTGAACGAGTGAAAGATGCAAATGTGATCTTACAAACACACACCCTCATGACTTAACGACGAGACGATTCAAACAAACCAGACACAAGCGACAAGCGACAACCCTGACACTCGTGATTGATCGTTGATCGACCGTGACGACACTTGCATGATAGTGAATGTGACTCTATGTGCGAGTGCGATAGATGTTTTCACAGTGAACATAACATGTACACACGAAGCGAAGACCTTGAGCATGACTAGAACATGGTCGCAAGTAAGACACTGACATCAACATGCAGAAGCTTGGGTGGAATGAATAAGCAAGGTGAGTGCGAAGGCTCTGACAACATCACAGAGTCAACAAGAATGTATGCAACCATCAAGTGAAACTCTCAAGGGAGGCTCCGAATTTGGGTGCAGGCCAAAATTTTGGAGGGTGGTTATAGCTGCTACAACACTCAGCGACACACTGGTAGAAATCCAGCTTCTCTGTTTTGGTTCATTGATAGCACAGGGACTTGGTATTTCGAGGAGTATTGAATCGCTGTGTGGGTTATTTCGGCTTCCCCACTTACCCCATGGACATACATGGTTCACCTTTTTCCAACTTAGTCAAACACAATTAAAAGTTCAGCTTGATCACAATGTTTCAGATCCGGGATGGGTAGTTTAGCTCGCGAATTGAAGATTTTCAGAGTATAAGTTTTCATCTCTGGTGTTGCTCCGCTGTGAGCAAGTCTAGACAGTACCCTTACAGAGTCACGCAGGAACACACACATTGCTCCACTGCCAATGAGCCTGGTCAGTACCCCAATAGAGTTGCATGCTTCACCTCTTTGCACAAGAAGCCTTTCCCTTCTTTCACCTTTGTATTTTTCAAGAGGACTATGCACAAGCACTTATTTATTTTTGGGGCGAAAGAGGGATCCTGACTTATTGAGAGCAGAAGAGGTTGTTCCTTCAGAGAAGCATGTAATACCTCTGACATAGGTTCGCTCGTTTAGATTTTCCCCTTCTTCGTTTCTACTAGTTGGATGAGCTTGAACACACAAAGCAGAAGGTTGAGTGTAGGCATGAGGCTTACCAGTGCGGACATAGTCTCGTGGTTGGACCAAAACTTCCCTTGCAGACATCTCGTATTTCCCGTCAGGACTTCATCGACTGAAGGTTGTAACCAAGCACAAAGAAGACGAACACAAGATTGACCAAGTGTTGTAGTATCACAAGTCTCTTCATATTTCAACCACATACTCTATTCAAAAGCCAGAACATAGTAGTTGACAACACTTATTTTCGGAAAAAAAAAATAGTAATATATCAAGAAAACAAAACAAACTTAAACAAAAATAGAAATGAGAACAAACAAAGGGAAAACAAATATAGTAAGCAAAGCAAACAAGATGAAAACAAGTAGCAAGCATACGATGTACATGGCACAGGGCGTAGCTCGAAATACTGAAAGTAATGCTTGAGATCTTGGCTGTTGATAGGAAGGTTTTCAACCCTCCCGTCAAGTGATTGTAGATGACATGTGTGCGTGCCAATTTTCTCATGGACCAATGTAGGTCCATTGGGCTCCGCTAACGGAACCCGGTGGTATTCCAAAAGACCTTTAAGTGAATATGACACCACTGCTTCAGATATTGCGTGCAACATAGACTCGGATGATGGCACATGGTAGTTGTTTTTATTCCAGGAGTGGTCCAAGTTCCTGGAATCAATGCATAAGAAGATTTACCTGTATTTATTATGTGCGGGATTTAAATTCGAAACCCAAGTATGATGATGAACTTTGCAAGTAACCCATTCATATAAAATCTTAGTCAATTTTTTTTTGTATAAGGAGTTCAAACGACATATGTGTTTGACCTAACTTTTGCTGCAATGACTTGACTCCTCCTTTACCTATAATCCTGTGTTGGATTTCTTGCACATAGTGTGTACTTAGGTCATCATCTATCCATGTAGATACATCCCAGTACTGTTTGATCAAGCGGTCAAAGACTTGCCACTGTTGTGGTGTGTCGTTTGTACCGAGACAAGCTATCTTCGGATCATGATTGGTTCCTAGGTTTCTCTGTTCGTTCATAGTGGTGGACTTGTGGGTTCTGCTATTTCTTGGCCCTCGACAAAAGTTATGCGAATCATTGAGCTTGTTGAGGGAAATCACACCCTTGGGGGTGGGGTTGCCTTTATTTCCCTTAGCTGCAGTTTTCAGGGGCTGCTCGTGCTTACCTTCATCAATTTTTATGTCCTTGAAAGCATCAATGTTGTTCGCGGGGTGCAATATCATTTTGAGTGTGACTGCATTGAGGCTGATGGTCCTTTGTAAGCTTAACATGAGTGCTTCATACTCAACAAAGTTGTTTGTGAACTCAAACCTAAAGCAACTTGAAATCATGCATTTTCTGTTATTTTGGGTGACTGAGATACACCCAGTCCTTGAGCCGTCATGTGTCTTTGATTCGTCAAAATCCATGGCCCACGACTTGTCTGGACATGGACCGTTTAGCATGTTAGTATTGCTGCTGCTACTGTTGCTACTACTACTGCTACTATTGGTACAATGCATTGTAGATTTTTCATTACCATCAGTTGGGCAAGGAAGGAGTCCCAACTGTGTGTCTGGTGGTGTTGGAGTTGGCCGTGCAGGATAACACTCCAATGTTGTTTCCAGGAGGCAGTTGCTAAACATGAGTTTTGCGAAGGCCAATGCTTCATTCTCAGCGTTAAGGGGAGTGACATTGTGCCTCATATACCTCTCAGACACTACCCGGATTTGGTTGTGTTTTCCCTTGTATGAAAGCCACATGTGTGACCAGTCTGTAGCAAAATATATGTCCAACTTGCTCGACCAGTCTCTGCTGAGTAGTAGACTGTATGCTTCTGGGATGTCCACAACAACTATGTTGATGCATTGGTGGACTTGACCGTCATTAGATAGTTGGATGATCACGTCTCGTAGTTCACCAATGGCTGGTACCGATGTTCGATCAAGTTGGATGATTCGAGGGAATGTCTCGCTCCATTGTGCATTGATCCTTTTCGTAATGAAGAGTGGCACGACGTTGGCTGCCATGCAGAACAACCAAGTAGTTGTGAACATTGCAGTTAAAAATTTCAAATGATAGTAGGAATGGAGGGAAAATTGAGTTCGCTTCTTCCATTTGGAGTGTGTTGAGCACGGTGGAAAGTGATCTGGGAGGTGTGCTTGCTCCCTTGCTGGTAGAGGTTGCGTTGTCTGTTGTTGTCTGTCCCAATGCATGCAACATGATGTCTCACTGGCTCTGGATCTTAGCTAACTCGATCATAAACTAATACTTTGAAAACCCTTTCTAAATAGCGCACAATAAATATAACAAAACCCTTTCGACGTTTTTATTATGTGTCACAACTTAAGACTTTTGATCGTTAGTGTGTCATATCGCTTCACTTTCGATTGCCGATATGCGATATCACAAAACCTTTGATCGTCAATATAGTGTCACCTCCGATTTTCTCCGATGGCCAATGTGTGATATTGCAAAACCTCTGATTTGCTCAAAGCTCCGATACACAGACCCAATTTTGATTTACATTGTGATTTAATTAATAAATCACATGTGCCTATATCGGAACTTTCAAATGGCACGTCCGATTAGACTTTATCTCTTATCGCCGATATGATATGCGGATACGATTGGCTTTATTATAACGTTTTAAATGTAATTTCGCGTCCACTACATCAAAACTCTTTATATCGCAAGTTTACAAAGTATGTCATGTTGCGACTGTTTCAAAATTTCGATATCCAAATCTTTGAGACCTATCCACATCTACCACATGTCGTACTTTGGTTTGATCACTAATATAAAGTCTATAGGGTCACTGTTTTAAGGTTTCGGGTTGTTATTATGGTTTTCTCTATTGTTTGTTAAGATTCATGTGATTTATACTAAAATGTTTACTACTATGTTTATTCTGATTGTAGGGATAATCCAGGGGGCGATTCTGGAAGATCTTGTACTTCTTATTTTTATCGGACAGTTGAACTACTTCAGTGATAATGAAAGATGGAGGCTATTGATAAGGCTATTTAGGGATTATGTTGGAAACAACCCTTTAGCTTATCCAAAGTCTGTTGGAATGAGATTCAGATATAGTTTCTGAGATCTGCTAAGTTAGGCCAGGGTTATCCATTGGATATTAATGTATTGTTTGGCTTTCCTTTTATGTTTGGTTGAGATATTGGGATGAACCGTTATGCTTTCAAATATATAAATACCCATCTCTGATTGGGAGAAAGGGATTCAAATCCGAGAGAAAAGAGGCAGAGTAATACTTGGGCTTATAACATGTTTGTAAGGAGGGAGTTTGTGATTCATTTAAACTATTGTAGTGAGATTCAATCCATATTTGCAGGCAGGGAATCGAGTTTTGAGGCAACAGAGGAATCACACTATTGTAATTATCTATTGTTTTTTGTAACTTGATTCATCTTGATAATAATATTTATTTATGTAATTGGTTGTGTAGCACTATTGCTTGCTCTGTTATTGGAAGCAAATGCTTCATTTTCAGGTATCATTTATGGTGTAAGAGTATGTATGTAGCTTTTCAGCACAACTATTGATTGTTTACTGAAATGCTAATCTAAATTTGGAATATTAGATTTTTGTGCTAAGATCCTCATCAGAATATAAAAATGTGCTTGAGGTTTTCTACTCCAAAATAGCAAGTAAAAACATGATTTTTAATTTTTGTTTACTTAAATTAGTTTCTTAATACATGAAACCAAAACACTGAATGGAAGCATGCATCAATCAGTAATACACCAACCATTGTTAAAGAAGTTCACCCCTCCTAGGCTGCATCTCCTTGCCAGATAATCTCTAAAGGCATGACCACTTCTCATTATGCTCAATATCTAGAAAAGAAGAGTGCATAACTGTTGAAATGGAATGGCTAGTTTCTCCTTCAAAGAAACAACTTCTGCAAAATTCTCACTCCATACACATGTTAACCTAGAGTCAAACATGTAAACCTTCAGCAAACACAAGCATCTTACACCAAGAACCCATACTCTAACTTCAAAAGAGCATAAACAGTACCACAATCCACTTGAAGTACATAAACAAGTATCTTCCCCTAAACACATATAGAGAAAAGAACAAATAAAGCTACAACAGTGATGTAATGGATGTTGCAGAAAGCACATGGAGGCTGGAAGACCCTTGCAAGGTCATCTCCATCTTTAAACTGCTCCATAAACTGAATCAACACTCTGGTTGATCATGGCATCCATAGGCTTCACTTTCCAAAAAGCCTATCCATAAGTGCTCCTTTGATCCTGAAACCTATTCTAACGAGTCCATAATGTCCAAAAATGGCTATACAACCTATTTTTGCACCCAATTTGGTTGAAAACTGAAGAAGTTATGACCTCTCCCAGTTAGGCCACTATTCGCTCCACAAATTGCACCAAATCCGGAATAATCCTACAATCTCTCCCTAAAAAGCACTAAGTGAACGAATTTGTAGGACGGTTAATTTAGCCACCAAGGCCTTAGAACCAAAACTTAGGTCATATGGGGGCCATGTGCCCAGGGGCTATCCCCTGGCACTGGCCCCCCTCCCTCTGGCAATCATGGTGAATGCCACGATTTAAGTGCAAGGTGGTCACATGGGTCACTTAGGTCATGGTTAGTCCTGGTGGATTCCATAACTTTTGCGGCTACGGATGAGGTGTTCACATGGGAGGGTCATCGGTGGTTACGTTGGTGGTCTCCCCCCAAACCTCACGGTTAACATAATTTAAGTATAAGTCGTGACCATAGCTTGTTAAGTCACATGTTGCAGCGTAACCGTAAACCTTGGCGCTATTGTATGGGAGGTCACGGGTTCGATCCGACCTATCTTGCCAACCATATTTTAGCTGACCATTAGGAGGACACATGGTGGCCTCCATCTTAGCCACATGCCACCTCCTCATTGGTCAACACTATAACACATGAACCAATTGAACAATGCCACCGCATCAAAATATTCCAAGAATATTCTTTTTATTGACTCGGTTGTACAAATACCTAGTTAGCATCCCTGTCAGCTCCTGCACCAAATTTTCCTGTTTGGGAAAATGAATAAATCGTGTTTCTAAGAGCATACAGTGTCCATTTCGAGCGAAACAAGGTGTGCCGTATTCATGACGACAAGCACTATGCGGTCATTCAGGTTCCACACCATTCTGAAAACTTTGATTTTTGGGCAAATTTTGAGCTTCTGATCACTCTTCCCCACTGAAAAAATTTTGGTTTCCAAAAGTTCACTTTCAATTATTTAGCATTTGAAGGTACATCTCCTTCATTTTTCCAAACTCAATCCAATTGATGTTTCTAGTGCCCCGACTTGTACTCGTCTTGGCTCTTTCTCAAGCTGAACTTGAAATCTAACTTAACCAAATAATTCAAGTTCGATGTTATTCTTGGCTTTTCCATGTTGCTATGGCCATCCATAACAACACCCTTCCCAAGAAGAATTCCAAGGTGCTCATCTGCAAAATCCTTATCAAGGATAAGATCCTAAAAAAAAACCTTTGCCAAATGAACCAAAACAAGTTTCACATAGTGAATACTTGTATAACTTGAGTGCTAAACACATTTGGAACATACTAAATGTGTTGCAACTACTCACACAATAGTTCTAAAAAGATTTCTTAAACTACAAATAGAAGTTCATTTTACAAAATGGAATAAACTTTACTCCCAAATTTTCCATTCAAATTGACTACCAACAAGCCAAATTAGCATAATAATGCTTAAAGAAAACATCGTTGCATTTAAGTGATTTATTTATGAACATCACTTTTACAAGTTACCCAACTATGGGGATATGAAACCAGTGCAAAACAATTATTTAAAACTTTATTTGGACAAATAGTCCGCCCATATTTATCCAACCAGTTAAATGAACCCTCTTTTTGAACTTTTTCTTCTTTTGAAGCTTCTTCAGAGATGGTCGCATCTTGGGCCACTTTTTATTTTTTTGCTTCCTCTTCTGGTGCTTGCATGATTTGCTTTCCCTTATAAAGATGAAGTTGTGGAAACAATTTCCAACAAGTCTTGACCCAATGCCCTCTGATATTGCAATGAGTGCAAAAGTTCTTTTGAGCCCCTCTTAGCTCACATGCCTTTAACCTTGGATGAGCTTTTCTCCTTTCAATCTCAATTCCATTAGACATAAATATCATTTTGATGATTTCTTTCCTTTTATCTCACTTATCTACACAATGGTTAGATGAAAGAAAAAGGTGCATGGAAACACATTCCTCAACATGTTATTCAAATTAGCATGTTGTTTTCCATTATGAAAATAATTTTAATTAACGGGATGATTATACCTGTTTTTATTGTCCTTTAGCTTACGCTTCTTGCTTGAGGAACTTGCATGGCAAGAAGAATTTAGCTTTGTTTCTTCTTAAACTTGTTCATCTCTCTTTGGAGATGTTTTTCACTTCAAGTCCTCCTTATGCTTGAGGAACCAAGCGGGTACCAATTCTGGATGCAAATACCAACATATTACCTCCTCATGTCCTGTCTTATGGCAAAAGGAACATGATACACAAGAGTTGTCGCTAGAAGACCATTCTTCTTTTGAAATATAGCCTAAGCCTTCATATTTAGGCCTCTCCTTTGCCTCAATTGCATTTTTAATGCCTTGATGGTTTACTCCAAGGCCTCCTCCCCTATAACCCATCTTGGTCAAGAGTTTGAATCCAATGCCTTTACTATGTTTTTCAAAGGCTACAAATGAATTTACATCAACACTTACATGTAAAGAAGAAGCATGTAAATGCTCAAAATTTTCCTCATCTTTTGATTGACATACAAAGATGTTTTCAAACTCCCTTTTAATTCTGGATGTGTCCTCCATGATTCTTTGTCTCCCTTATTTTAGCTCCTTGAATTTGGGTGATGATAGAATCTCATCCTCCACGTCATGTGGACAAAAGGTACAAACTTGCCCATCTACCTTCTCTAAGGGACCTTCTACACTAGCATATTGCAAAAGAGTTGTAGAAAAACATGAAGATTGTGGAGAAGATGGTGGTTTATCACCATTCTTGTTACCTTCTTCCTTTAGAGAACATTCTCCTCTTGCAGGTCTAGAGCTTTCACCTTTCCATTTGGTATTTCGCTCTTCATAGAGGAATTTCACTATTTCTGCCATGTTTAAGAAAGCCTTTCTAAAAGCCTTCACATCCTCTAATATTCTTGCAGACTCTCCTCCTTGGGACATGCTTTACTTGAAGCTTCTACTGCAATTTGAGGTAGAAATTGGTGGTAGATATTGTAACAATATTGCTCTCCTTTCCAAAACCTTCTCCTCACTTGAGCTTCAAGACAAATTCACTTGCAAACAACATTCAATTCCTCCTTACACAAAGGAAACTAGTGCTCTGATACCAACTTGATCTAAATTTGGAATATTTTATTTTTGTGCTAAGATCCTCATCAGAATATAAAAATGTGTTTGAGGTTTTGTACTCCAAATTAGCAAGTAAAAACATGAGTTTTTATGTGTGTTTACTTAAGTTAGTTTCTTAATACATGAAACCAAAACGCTGAATGGAAGCATGAATCAATCAGTAATACACCAGCCATTGTTAAAGGAGTTCACCCCTCCTGGGCTACACCTCCTTGGATCAGCTCTAAAGGCAGGACCACTTCTTAGTATGCTCAATATCTAGAAAAGAAGAGTACATAAACTGTTGAAATGGAATGGCTAGTTTCTCCTTCAAAGAAATAGCTTCTGCAAAATGTCTCACTCCATACACATGTTAACCTACAGTCAAACATGTAAACCTTCAGCAAACACAGGCATCTTACACCAAGACCCCATACTCCAACTTCAAAAGAGCATAAAGAGTACCACAATCCACTTGGAGTGCATAAAAAAGTCTCTTATCCTAAACACATATAGAGAAAAGAAGAAATAAAGATAAAGTTCTGATGTAATGGTTGTTGCAAAAAGCATATGGAAGCTGGAAGACCCCTGCAAGGTCATCTCTATCTTCAAATTGCTCCATAACTGAATCAACACTTTGGTTGACCATGGCACCCATAGGTTTCACTTTCCAAAAATCATATCCAAAATTTCTTCTTTGATTCTGAAACCCATTCTAATGAGTCAAGAATGTCCAAAAATGGCTATTTAGCCTCTTTTTTCACCCAGTTTGGTCGAAAACTGAAGAAGTTATGACCTATCCTAGTTAAGTCATTATTCGCTCCACAAATTGCACCAAATCCGGCATGATCCTACAATTTCACCCTAAAAAGCACTAATAGGGTGAAAATTGCGCCACACGGCGGGCGAATTTGTAGCACAGTTAATTTAGTCGTCGAGGCCTTAGAACCAAAACTTGGGTCATATGGGAGCCATGCACCTAGGGGCTAGCCCCTAGGGCTGGCCCCCCTCCCTCCGACAGTCACAGTGAATGCCACAGTTTAAGTGCAAGGTGGTCACATGGGCCGCTTAGGTCACAGTTAGTCCTCGAGGCTTCCATAACTACTGCGGTTGCGGATGAGGTGGTCACAATGGGAGGGTTGTTGGCGCTCTCCCCCGCTAACCTAGCGATTAACATAACTTAAATATAATCTGTGACTATAACTTGTTAAGTCACATGCTGCGGCCGTAACAATAAACCTTGGCATTATTGTATGGGAGGTCACAAGTTCGATCCGACCTGTCTTGCCAACCATATTTTATCCGACCATTAGGAGGACACGAGGAGACCTCTGTCTTAGCCACATGTCACCTCCTCATTGGTCAACACTATAACACATGAACCAATCGAACAATGCCACCGCGTCGGAATATTCCAAGAATATTATTTTTGTTGACTAGGCTGTATGAATGCCTAGTCAGCATCCCTATCAACTCCTACACCAAATTTTCCTGTTTGGGAAAATGAACAGATCGTGTTTCTAGGAGCATACATTGTCAATTTCGCGTGAAACAATTTGCACTAGATTCAGGACAATGAGCACTATGCGGTCATTTAGGTTCCACGCCATTCTAAAAGCTTTGATTTTTGGGCGAATTTTGAGCTCCTGATCAAATGTTCATTTAGAATCTGGTCAAGCTATCTTGTAGGGTTAATCATAAATGAGATTTGAAATTGGAACTTGTATAAGGACAAACCTTTATCTCCTTGAGTTGCTAGCTATCTAACAATTTAATCTTATAGATGTCTTGCTTTCTACATGTCATGTATTTGAACTATTTCAGTATTGGGGCATGAATATTTTGGTCCTTATGCATATGTCTTTTAGGAATTGGAGATGTTTGCATTTGGATGGTTGTTAACTATTAAATGGAAATTTATTTGTATAACTTTGCTTGAACAATGATTAGATCTTGGAACTATTTCCCTGATCTATTTCTTTTATCTTATTCCAATTTCAACATACTTTTGTTTCTTTTCCTTTCCTTTTAGCTTGCTCTTGATTGAGAGAAGGAATAATCCTTCCTCCAATCAAGATACGTTTAGTCTTAAATGCATCTTAGATTATACTTTGCATTTAGTTCTTCTTTCTTCATCCTAGAAGTCCCCTCATACAAGAGCAGTCTTTAGAGTGGCTTGGCTAAGCCCCAAATCAGCTTAAGGATCACTTTCTTACCTCATAAGCAAGAGAATTGATTTGATGTCTCTTCTTTATTGGTAGATGAAAGTCATATTATAAGCTAGTAGAGATAGAGAAAGGGTAAATGGACCTAATTGAACCATTCAAAACCACCATTTCAACGGAAAAGGAACCGTTTTAAGTTCCTGACTGGGTGATCTCCCTTAAAATGTTGAAAAGTATTTTTTTCGATGAACTTTTTTGGTGCTAGAAAGAGGGCCTAGTTTAAATTGTTTCCTAAAGTTTATTGCAGAATTTTAAAATTTGAATTATGGGTTCCTCCAAAAAACCTCCTTGGAGATGCTTTAGTGTATCACAATCAAGCACTACTCGAATCAAGGGATTTAAAACATTGTCAAAGGTAAAGTTCAATGGTAAGTCTTCTACCTTTAATCACCTTTCACAGTTCATTTCAAATTCTCAAAAATTTAATATTGATGAGGTTGATCTTGGCAATATTTTCATATATACTTTGATAGGTTAAGGAAAAGATTAGTGTCTTTCACTTCCAGTTGCCTCAGTACATAGATGGGATGAGTTTTCAACGATGTTTCTTCAATATTTTCAATGATACAACTACAAAAAGGTGTGCAAAAAACTACTTGAATTGTGTAGGATAGAAGGTGAGTCCTTGGATCAATTTTCAGTTAAATTTAAATTAACATTAATTCTCTTTAAATCCAATCACTTACCTCCTGAACATCAATTAATGAGTTATTTTAATTATTTAATTTTTCTTCCTTTTAATTCTAATGAAGAATCACATACCAAGGAAGACACTAATAAAGTCATTTATAACAATGAAAATATTGGACTTAGTTATTCTTCATCTTCAAAAATAGTTTTAATAGATTCCCAATCCTCAAAGGAATCTATTTTTGAAGTTGAAAAAGATAACAGTTCAAACACTTCGTCTCATAGTCATAATGATTTTAATGATTATAAATCAACTCCAATTTCTCAATCCGACAATGGTAATGTACCTTCCTGCAGTTTGAATCTTGAGGATAATAATAATTTTAAATTCATAATCATTTGTAAAAAGGAAATTTATGTAAACAAACTTCCACTATGTTGTAACATAGATGTATATTACAAATTATCTCTCTCATTCTTTTCAATTTCTTTCTTTGTCCAATTTTATTTTTGATTTTTTTATCACACTACACTCGTACTATGAGCAACACAACTCTAGTTCCTCATCAAATGTATTAATCAGTATTTATGAGAATCAGTTTCAGAATTTCAATCATGAATATTGGCTTATTATTATTCTTAGATTCTATTTGATGATTATGTATAGCCAATTTGTTTCTTATTTTCAAATGTTGACATTTGAGAGGCCATTATTGTACTCTGGCCAATTGTGTAATCTCTTTAAAAATCTTCAACATTGTTATCCACTCAATTCTTTTGAAAAGAATATTTCTTATTTTTATTTTTCTTTACAACAACCTTTCATTTGCAAAGATTTAACATTTAATATTGGTTTGTTGTTTCCTCTTTCTTTGAATTATTTTCAAACATATGGATCACATCCTTATTTGGATGATCCTATAGATAGATGTTTGGAAGAATTTCAGAGAAGGAATTTTGTAATTAAGTTACTTTTTGTGCATACATTAGCATTAGATGTACATAAAATATTTAGTTTTATTTTTTTTGGTATATTTATGATTTTGTTATTGATGTTTGATTTACACATTCATGCAAATAAGAAGATGCTTGGATGGTTACATTGGAAGCACGACTTTACTTAGTCTTAGTCTACTTTTTAGATTAGGATTAGGTGTAGTTTAGCAATTAGTTTAAATTAAATAAGAAGATGGTTTTGAACTTTGATAAATACATGGGAGAAGATGAAGATTCATCACGTAAAGCTATGATCAAATTCTCCCGGGTATACATTTACATGTTCATTTACATTTGTTCTTAGTTTTTTAGAATTTCTTTTCTCTTTGAATAATTGTTTCTTTCTTATATAGTGTTTTTGTTCTAGCATATATGGGCATGAGTTAGAAGATCAAATTTTACCAATAAAGTAGTTGTGACAAATCCTAATGCTAAAAGGAGATATTTTTAAAACTCATTCAAGGTGATTTCCTTTACTTCTCAGTTTTTGTTATCATCTTGCGTATTATTTTTCAAGATATGTTTATTCAAAGTTACATGTTTTAAAGCAAGACTTTATAAATGGAATAACTTTCCTGTTAAATTCTCAGATGCAAACTTTAATCACAACTCTCCTTTTAGTTAGAGAAATTATTTAAATAAAAGTCTTGAATAACAAACTCACCAAGTGAGACACAATTTCATATGCTTGACATAATGCAAATAACATAATAAGATCTTTATTGCTTATATCAAGATACTGCTTTTGCTTCACTCGAGTTTTTCTTATTTTCATGATTTTCTTTTCGTGGTTGATTTTTTTTTGGTTTGCTTCTATCTTGGTTACCTTTTTAATTTTGATTTCTTTTCTCTTGTCTCTTGGTTGGATTTGTTTCCACAACATTTCTTGGTCCCTTTTGCAATCCTCTTATGTGCAAATTTCACCTTTGTTTGGGACTAATCCTAGTAATATTACCAAGCCTTTTTAGAAGAGTTCTTTTTAAGCCAACTTGGTTAATACTTGGGAACTTTTTACTCTTATCTAATGGAATCCATTAATAGAAGGAAAACTCTTTGGTCAATTATCAAAATTGCTATTTTTTAGATTCAAATTTGAAGATCTTATTCCATAAGTTTTTCCTTTTTCATTTTTGATGATCTTTAATTCATAACATAAGAGATAATCTGGTTTTGCAACAACCTTTTATCATAAACAACTCATAAAGTAGAAAAGGAAAAAGAAAAGGTTTAGTGTTTTATCACTCTTCTACATCATCCCAATCTCTTAAGGAGAGGATTTGTCTCCCCATCTATGTTAAAATCATCAAAGTGTAAATTAAAATATTATATACCTAGAAGATAGGGGGTCTCCTTATAGAGCCAGCCTACCATGATCACGGGCATTAATCGTAATGACATTATCGTATATGATTACCACACTAGGGTAATGGATTACAACAACTTGTTGTAGGACAAGAGGCCTCATCACAAGCTCGCTTGTTCATTACTATCAATACTTGTGAATGGCATTGTCGAAATCTGGTCACCAAGCCAGGACAATGGCTTTCAGAGTAATTTGATGAAAATTGTATTTCCTCTTAAATATCAAGTAGTAGATGGGATACTGACTTTTCCTTGGGTTAAAAGGTAACCGTGTCGAGGCTATGGACACCTGCTGGAAGCAGTGGCTCTACATGTGATAATAAGAGTTATTTTTACTAAACTCAATTAAAATATTTTGCTCTTTAGTTAAAGTTGTTATCAATTAATGACTATTATAAAAATGATTTTTCTTTTATTATCAATACTGGAGATGTACAAAGTGATAAAATTCCATTGTCTTTTACTGATATTTCATTCACAAATCTAAATTTTAGCATTTGGATTCATTTAACTTAATTCCTTTTTCTTTGGATTTTCATCATTATTTTCAGATTATTGGTTTATCCTATGTGTCGCCATTGTTGTGGTAAAAAACCACAACACCCCCATTTTGACTTTATTATTATCATAATAACTATGGGGGGCCTTTTTGTATTTGCATTTGGATTTGAATTATTGGTTATTTCATTTTTGCCTAGTTTGTCTTATTTTATCTTTAGTTTGTCTAAATCTTATTTTAATAAAACTTTGTTTTATTATTCATTAATTAGAATAATTGAATCAAATAGCCCCCGATTCCAAGACTTTTATTATTGTATGACTTTAATCATTTACATTGAACCAAGGTTAAATCGGACCTTTGAATTAATAACACATTTTCGAAGTGATAAACTAATAATTTGGAATCCCTTTATAAATAACACAAAATGCATATGTCACAACTTAAAACTTCTTATCGTCAATGTGCAATATCACTTCACTTCCTATTGTCAATATGTGATATCACAAAACCTATGATCACCAATATAGTGTCACCTTCGATTTGCTCCGATCGTCGATGTGCGGTATCACAAAACCTCTTATTTGCTCAAAGCTCTGATACACGGACCCGATTTTGATTTAAATTATGATTTAATTAATAAATCTATGGTCGTATCGTAACTTTCAAATGGCACCTCTGATTATATTTTATCTCCTATCGCCAATATGATATGTGTATGCCATTAGCTTTATTATAATGTTTTAAATGTAATTTTATGTCAGTTGCATCAGAAGTTTCTATATCGCAAGTTTGAAAAGTATGTCATGTTGCGACCGTTTCAAAACTCCGATATCCAAATTTTCGATACCTATCCATGTCTGCCACTTATCGTACTTTGGTTTGATCACTAATATAAAGTTTGTACGGTCATTGTTTTAAGGTTTCATGCTATTATTATGGTTTTCTCTATTGTTTGTTTAGATTCATGTGATTTATAGTAAAATTCTTACTACCCTATTTTATTCTAATCACAGGGATAATCCAAGGAGCTGATTCTAGAAGATCTTTTACTTCTGATTTTTATTAGACAATTGAACTACTTCAACGCTAAAGAAAGACATAAGTTGTTGATAAGGCTATTTAGGGATTCTATTAGAAATAACCCTTCGGCTTATTCAAAGTTTGTTGGAATCAGATTCAGATTTAGTTTCTAAGATCTGCTAAGTTAGGCCAGGATTATCCATTGGATATTAATGTATTGTTTGGCTTTCCTTTTATGTAATTTTTGGTTGAGAGATTGGAATAAATTGTTATGATTTCAAATATATAAATACCCATCTCTCATTTGGAGAAATGGATTTGAATCTGAGAGAAAAGAGGCAGAGGAATACGTGGGCTTATAACCTATTTGTAAGGAGGGAGTTTGTGATTCATTTACATTATTGTAGTGAGAGTCGATCCATCTTTGTAGGCAATGAATCAAGTTTTGAGGCAGCAGAGGACTTGCACTATTGTAATTCTCTATTGTTTCTTGTAACTTGATTCATCTTGATAATAATATTTATTTTTGTGATTGGTTGCGTAGCACTACTGCTTGCTCTATTATTGGAAGTAAATGCTTCATTTTTCAGATATCATTTCTAGTGTACGAGTATGTATGTAGCTTTCCAGCACTATTGTTGACTGTTCACTGAAATTTTCATTTAGAATCTGATCAAGCTATCTTGCAAGGTTAATCAAAAACGAGATTTGAAACTAGAACTTGTATAAGGATGGACCTTTATCTCCTTGAGCTACTAGTTATCTAACAATTTAATCTTATATATGTTTTGCTTTCTACATGTCATGTATTTGACCTATTTCAGTATTGTGGCATGAATCTTTTGGTCCTTATGCATATGTTTTATTAGGAATTGGAGATGTTTGTAGTTGGATGTTTGTTAACTATTTAATGGACATTTATTTTTATAACTTTGCTTGAATAAGGATTAGATCTTGGAACTATTCCTCGGATCTATTTCCTTTATCTTATTCCAATTTCAACACACTTATGTTTCTTTTCCTTTCCTTTTAGCTTGCTCTTGATTGAGAGAAGGATTAATCCTTCCTTAAATCATGATAGGTTTAGTCTTAGATTCATATTAGATTATTGTTCTTCTTTCCACATCCCAGAAGTCCCCTCATACAGGAACAGTCTTTAGAGTGTTTGGTTGAGCCCCAGATCAGCTTAAGGATCACTTTCTTGATTGATAAGCAAGAGAACGGATCTAACGTCTCTTCTCTATTGGTATATGAAAGTTATATTATATTCTAGTAGGTATAGAGAGAGGGTAACTAGACCCAATTGGACTAGTCGGAACCACCATTTCAACGGAAAAGGAATTATTTTAAGTTCACGACCGGATGGTCTCCCTTAAAATTTTGAAAGATCATTTTTTCCGATCAACTGGTTTCCAAATATTGATGCTACAAATATGGTGGCTACAATTATATTGGTATGTATGAGACTCCCAAATATCTCTTTTCCTTTTTGGCACCATAAGGTTCTAGAGGATATTGCAAATATTTTGGGAAAATTCAAAAAAATGGATATAGAAGGAACAAAAAAAGTTATATTCTCTTTTGCTAGAATATGTGTTGAGATAGACCTCAATAAAGGTTTACTTGACCACTTTCAATTGAATTAAAAATTTCCAATGGACATAAGTATTAGATTACAAGAACATGACTTTTAGATGTCGAGCACACTTTCAAATAAGACATTTGTAGAACTCTTGCCCCGAGGCTAAAAAGAACTCAAAAAAGAAAAAAAGGTAAGCTCCTAAGCCAAAAGGTTTCCAAGTATCATATCCTCACCTCTAAGAAGAATAAGAACAAGAAACCATGGAAATCCAACCAATCCAAGATGAGGTGGATGTTCAATCACCCATAATAAAAAAGGAACTGACTCAATTGAAATTCAAGCACTTGATGGATTAAGGGGCACAAAATGAGCACATGTTTCTGAGAATTCATATTCTGACAAAGAACCTTCAATAACATCATCAAGAAGAGAACTAGGTTTGGTTCTTGTTGAACCAAACTCAAAGTGATGGCAGAAAGTGAAAAAAAAAGGGCAAAAAAGAGAAGTTAAATTATTATTTTCACGTTGAACTTTGATTGTTTTCTTGTTTATCTTACTTTTTTGTTTTGTTTTGTTTTGTTTTGTTTTGTTTGTTTGTTTGTTTGTTTGTTTGTTTGTTTGTTTGTTTTTTTTTTT
>APFE030749932.1:7043-33033 GCA_000404065.3 Pinus taeda
TGAATAATAAAATCATTGCTATTCTATGTTCTGGGTATCTTTTCTTCACATATTCTGTGTTCTGGGTATCTTTTCTTCGCATATTCTGTATTTGGGTATCATTTGTAGGTTAAGAGCATAACAGTCCATTCGACCGAAAGGCTTGAATAGGAAATTATTGTAATTAGCATAATATGGCTAAGGCCGAAAGACTATATATAATGTAGACTGTAGGTAGAGCCAAGATAGCGATCTCTCAGTTGTAATTTAATTTACTGTGTAATTTTGTATCACCCTCGACTTTGGGTTGGACTCGTACCATCATGTATATTTTCTAATCAAGTTAATACAAGTAACATGCCATGTTATGTACACGCTGAGTCTAATTTTCATTTTATGCGTGATTAAGTGTTGAATCATTTCGTTTCTTAAACGGGAAACGAGCTGGTTGGCTAGGGCCTAACCAACCCAGCTCGTTTACCCTTATGCTTTCACCATTTAAAAGGTATGTGTGAACATTTATTCATTTGTAGTTGTGTGGTTTGGATGGTTCTTATATTTATTTCAGAAGTTCTTAGTTAAATTCATTTCATAGTCAAGTGTGAACGGATCCATAGTTTGGAATTTTGATTAAGTTTATTTCTTTCTTTCAATTCCTTTCCTGCAATTCTTGTCTTGGTTGTCTTCCGCTCGGGTCATGTAGGAAGATTCTTCCTGTACTAGCCCATGTAGTTTCCTACATTCTGGTTTATTCATTTACTTCACAGCAAATCTTACATTTCTTTTCCTACTTATCATTTCATTTATTCCTACAAACAAAAGTACTGTTAATTCCAGTAATCGTCCTTAACGTTAAGAGTATACTTCTGAAGGATTTTAGAATGTTTACATGAATTAAGGAAGGACACTATTACAAACACTTTTCACTTGCATTTTATGACTTAAGAAAAAGGAACAGAAACATTATAAGCGAATTGCCGAAAGTTAGTTGATGCATGCAAATTACTTTGATTACTGCTTTGATCATTCCATATTGTTCTTGCTTTATGGAGTTTACTTTAATTGCAAGGTTCAATTAATTAAATTTTTTTTTTTCACATGTAATTTATCTCAGAATTTAGTTTGCAATTGCAATTCTTTTCAACATGTCTTTTAGTTCTTTCGAAAGTAAATTGGAAACTTTAGTGAAGGAAACTTTGTCTCAGTGCAAGAGATGGTTTTTTGTCACATGAATAGAGTGCTCTAAGCCGGAGGCTTAGAGAACCTCCACAAATACATAAATCTTCAGTAAATAACTTAAAATATACTTTTGCACATAAGTACTATACCTTCACTAGTACAATTAGATTGCAATAGTAAAAGAACAAGTTGGTGCTGTAGAAGGAAAATAAATTAGGAAACAGATCTTTGCAAGGGCCCACTTGTTAAGCTCTTAGCCATCTATACTAAAGATAAACATAGTATTTCATTTCATCATTTAATATTGCTTCCAGTTGTGTGAAAGTTCCTCTACTTGATTTCCTTGCAAATTATTCTTTTACATTCTAACACTAGAATTGCTTTGGTGTCGATTACCTTTAAGATTGTTTTATGTCTTATTATGCAACATTTCCTTTAAGAAGTAGGAGTAGGAATAGGAAAATTTCATACCACTTCTGGCATTTCCTATGCTTCGTCTCTAAGTTTACGAAACCCCCAGGTTGACAATTAAGTGTTGAGGAGTATGCTTAAGTGCAATTCCTGCACCCAAAATTTTGGCGTCGTTGTTGGGGAGGCGATTTGAATTGGTAAGAATTTTCCATTTTTGCAATAGGGATAAGTCTACTATTATTTTTTTCCTGCAATGTGCTTCTATTGTTTGAAGGAATTTATAGCTGCTGAGTTATTTATGAAATTGCAACTTTTATTTGAATTTGTTTTTTCATTATTTTTAGATTAATGCCTAAAAGATGTAGGAGTCTGAAGCCCACTAGGGGCCAAAGAAATACTGATAAATCTGAAACCAAATCTCATATTGTGCCTTATTTTGCATGTAGGAATTCCAAACAAACTTAGACTCATCACGTAAGAACAGTCCACTTGGGCTCTGTGTTGGCTTGTTGGGGCCTAACCTTGGTTCATAAGTGATTTAGCCAAATAAATCCCGAAACTACCAGCCCTTTCAGCAACATTCCATGGAGCGCAGACAAAGGTCTCACCTGAGGTAGTATGGGAGGGTGTTGGAACTAGGTTTCTGCACCCTAGGGATGTCTTGATGAGGTCTGGGAAGTTCACGAACCAATCCTACACGCTTGCACTGTTCCACGCAACTGTCCGACCTTTGCGAAGATCTGGTACAGAGTACGAAGAGGTGCTATCTAGATCCTTTACCCTTACTGTGTTATTATTATATATTTGAATTAATTTTGTGGGCCCAATAGTATTTATCAATCATTCAACATTCATAACAAGTGTGCGCAATCATAAACTGTAAAGAGATGCATAAAAAAATAACAGCAGTATAAACACACAAACCTACGAGCAGATGCACAATATTTCAAAATCAAATTATCTTTCATTAAACCTTTGTTCCATTACAATCCCAACTCCGCCCTACGTACTAAGCTACAGGGGTCTGCACACACAGCTGCAGACTCTACCAGGCCTCTGCACACACAGCTGTAGAGCCTCTTCTTACTACTATAACCCAAGACTCAGACTTATAGAATTAGAGCGAATTTCTCATTTAAAACCCATAATACTTAAGATCCAGGCTAAAAACTCACTTCTACACATAGAGCCTCGCTTTATTTATACATTCCCATGGTTCGCGGACCATGGGTAGGCCGAAACATTCTATATTAAATTATAATATTTTAGGGAAAACATCCCTAGACTCTCGCACTCTGCGCCTGCATTTTACAAGGTCTTTACATTACATTGACCCAAAACTTGGCTTTAAGCCCCAAAATCCTACTATGAGGGGATCCACTACCCAACAGACTCCCAACACAATCATCGTGACTCATCCTGAGTCACTTAGCTAGTGCGGTGATCTTCGCTTCGAGTCCATCCAGCTATGCCTGCGTGTTGTGAAGGTCTGCAACTCCCCATGCTGTCGTTGTCTAGATTTGTTCCCTTTCATCTGTATTTGACTTGATTCTCTACTGTGAGGTCAACTTCTAGTACCTGTGTTTATAGTCCTACACCTCTGTCTAGCTCCTCGAGGCATGAAGACTGTGCTTCGGTTGGTTAGTTTGACAGTTAGCCCACCCATGTAGGGCTTTAGGTTGCTGCCATTTACTCTTCCTGGGAAGGGCTCTCCATTAAGTTTGACTAGCTAGACTACACCTCCATCTATGACCTCCTTTAACAAATATGGTCCCAACTAATGTATTCTAAATTTTCCAGGGAATTTTACGAACTTCTTGTCATACAACAACACTAAATCATTTACCTTGAATGTGCGCAACTTGATATGGAAATCGTGCCAAGATTTCTTGTGTTGTTTCTATACCTGTTGATGGAATCCCACCAGAAACCATTATTCCTCAAGTTCTTCCAATTTCGCAAGCCTCTCTTCCCAGGCTTCGTGGTCTTCCATGCCTGTCATCACTGCTATCCATAAACTAGGTACAATGTATTCCATTGGCATAACTGCTTCCATGCCATAGACTAACCTGAAAGGTGTCTGACCCATCAATTTATTGCACGTGGTTCTGTATGCCCATAATACGGCAGGTATGCACAAGTCCCATTTGTTTCGCTGCATGTTACATACTTTGGTCAATGCAGTCTCCAGAATCTTGTTGAATTCTTCTACTTTCCCATTAGCTTGCAGATGGTATGGCGTACTTTGCTGATGATACACCTGAAACTCCTCGATGAGTGCACTAACAGTTTCATTGAAGAAGTGCATTCCATGATCACTCATTAAAATTTTCGGGCATCCAAACCGTGTCAACACATTGTCGAATAAAAATTTCGCAGTTGTGGCGGCTGTACAGTCCTCAACCGACTATGCTTCCGCCCATCTGGTCAGGTACTCCATTGCGGTGATGATGTAGCGTGCACCCGTCTTCCCCTGACATTTGATTGGTCCCACAAAGTCTATTTCCCATTTTTCGAATGGCTGCAGTGTCACTTTTGGATTGAGTGGCATCTCATCCCTTCATGATGGTTTCCCAGTTCTTTGACATATGTCACAGGTTCGACAGTATGCTTTCAAAACTTGATGTAGGGTTGGCCACCATAGCCCAGTGCGAAGAATCTTCTATGCCACTACCCGTCTTGCATAGTGTCCTCCTTTATTTCCCCCATGTGCTTCCACGAGGATCTATCCTCATTCAAATTCAAGTACATATCTTCATAATATCTCATCATTTCCCATTTTGTAGAGGTGCCTTGTGATGATTGAAAAGTCCACCGCACGTACCACCAATTCGTTCTTCTATCGGATTGAATATTCTTGCGGCGTAGTCCCTGTAGTTAAGAAATGGATTATGTCTTCAAAGTGGTTGTCCACAACATGCACTGGGTTGTTACACAACGCAGTGATTTAGTCATCATTTTGCAATTCAGTGTTGTCATTTCGTTCAACAGATTGTGCCAGTGTTCGTCTTCTTCACCTGAATCCGAGGTGCAGGAACCTACGCGCTCCCATGAGATCCTTCCATCTGCAGTCAAATTCACCCACTCCTGATCTCACACAGTCATCTTGTAGATACAATCCAGCTCATCGTCGCTTCCATCATCACGTACGGGTTCAGTGTAGTGCTATCCTTCTGTTGGGTGTAGCAAAATTCTTATACGTAGAGACTTTTTCTCGAATATCAACTTCCGCTTCTTCAGGTTGATGACTCCATTTATATCAGTGGCCCAGTCTATTCCTAGCAACGCGGGATAAGGATTGTTTTCTTCCACAATCTCTATTACCTCAAAGTCCGTTTGTGTGCTAGCGCCTTCGATATCCACTACTACCCCTTGCAACCTCCCCATGGGAAATATCCTTTGTTGGTTCGCCATCCGTAATTGAATAGGGGACCACTGTAACATGGGCCTGCCCATGCATTCCCAAGTATGCTTTGGTAACACATTCGCATCTGAACCCAGGTCTAGGATTACCTGATCCATCTCATATTTGCCAATCTACGTCATTAATCTCATTTCCCTCCTGGTGCGCAATGCATTCCTTCCCAGATTCTGGACTATGTGCGATTCCCCTGACCCTACACACCTAGTTATCAACTCCTGTAGACCTTTAACCACCTTATTATCACGCAGCAATTTCATGCATGCCTCTAAAAAGAAAGTTAGCATAGAAGGATCCATCCCTGTCTCTAGTTGATCCTTACTACCTGAAGTAGAGGCCTCCATGAAGCTCTTCTTAACTTCCATAAACGTCTCCTTTGTGCTTTCCAATTCAAACTCAGGTTCCTTTGTAGGAGCATTGTGAACCCATGTTTCTTCCTCAGGTTGCTTCCCCTTATCTTCCCCTGTGGTCGTGCTACTTCTAACCATCATGTTCACATTGGGGTCTTCTTCGTGTATTTTAGACCTCATGATTTGGATATTCTGAGTCAGAGTAGGCTGTAGTACCCCTTTCTCACGCATCTATGTGATCAGTAGGACAATCTACCATTTCATGATCAAACTAATCAAAGTACAAACAAGATATTTTCATTGGGTTGGTACAATCGCATGCATAGTGCCCTGGTCATCCATAATTGTAACATATTAACTGCCTGCGGTGCCTTCCTAGCCCCATTCCTCCTCATCCTCGACCTTGGCCCTAAAATCCAGTGCGTGCCATCCCCACGGCTGGGTCAAGGCCTCGTGTTTCTGTCTGCATTCTAGATGCTGGGGTCTGCTCCATAATTCACTTGTAATTGTGAAAAATATGCTTGTCATGGCCCATTTATCTACAAAAATTATAAAACAGTTGTTGGGGAGTCTGCGTATACTTCTGCAACAAGTGATAGTTATCTGTCATGTGATTTCCTCCTATCTGATAGATTGTGCACCATAGCGTAGGTGCCGCACTTGGCCCTTCTTGTGCCTCTGGTCTCAATGGCATTGGGCCCCCTCCCGCCAAGTAGTTCGCGAAGACTGGACAGTGGTCTTTTTCATGGCCCTAGCCTTTGCATTTTATGCACCACACTTCTTTGTGCACCTCTGGCCACGACGCCCTATCATGTTTCAAACTCTACATCTCCAAGCATAGGTTCTATAGTTTCATGTGGATTTGTTGGAATCCTAGCCCCGGATCCTGTATTATGTTTCATGCAACCTCATCGCCATTTCCAACGCTTCGATATGGGTTGAAAGCTTATGTTGTGACAATGTCGTCCTCAGGTGTGGTGTCAAAGATGCCACAAACCACGCGTGATGTTGCGCATCTGTTAGCGTCATATTAGCCTCGCAGATCATACTCTTCAACCTCTAATCCAAATCCTCGGGGGTCGTGACCTCTTTAAATCCGATGATTGACCGTGTCTCTGATTTCAGCTGGCTAAATTCTCTGTTTAGCGCATTCTAGATCTCTGTTATTCCTAAATTTGGGTGATCATTTGAGTGCTTGATAGACCATGTCAACGCACGATCCTGCAGTGCGCTCACCAATGTGGCCTTCTTAATGTTGTCATCCGTGACCACATGTGCTTCCCACACTACTCTTACCATGAACCAGAACTGATCTAGATCCTCATTTCCTACTCCTCTGAATATAGGTAGCTTGATCGCGCTCATCATGTTGAACTATGGATTTGGTGGTGTTGGAGTGGGTGAAGATGGAGGTGAAGTAGGTGAAGTGGGTGATGGCGTAGTGGAGGTGATTGCTACAGAATACGTTGTCTTATCAAACTGACCACACTTCTCGAAGAAGCCCGAGCGCGCTCTTCCTCGCTCTCTCATGAAGGTGAAATTAAGGGATTGTTTCCTAATCCTTTGATACCTCTGTAGATCTTTCCGCTCTGTGTCGTTCCAAACATCAATGTATTCGCATAACCCGCTTTTCATGTAACAGCATTGTAATCCAGGTATTCAGGGATTTAATGTACCTACCTCATGGTCCCTTGAGAAAACATCATTCTGCTTCACTATAGCTCACGGTCGTGTCTACCGCGAACTCAATGATAAGTGCCCCTATTATCCGATTGAGCCAATGGTCCATAGCTCATGTGATCTTATCTTCTGATGCCTCTAGTATGTGCACTAACTCCTTAGTCCACACTATTAGTTGATCAAGCTTGTACCTTCCCTGGCTATCGGCTAGCCTTGTGATTCACTCGTACAGTTCAGAAGAGAAGGATGCGAAGAAGATCTCGTGGATTTCCGTATATACGTAGTGATCTAGCCACCTTTTCTTAGACACCTACAGAGTTTTGTTTTCCTATGTCATGAACTAGTGAAGCTTTTGATCCAACCACTCTTAAATTTCCTTCTTTGTGGGGTTCCAGTGTTCCGACATCAGACATCCCTTAGGCAGATCCCGGTCCCGACAACGGAACCATTTGTGGGCTTGTTGGGGCCTGACCCATGTGCAAAAGTGATTTATCCAAACAAATCCCGAAACTACCAGCCCTTTCAGCAATATTCCGTGGAGCATGGACTGAGGTCTCACCCAAGGTAGTATGGGAGGGTGCTAGAACTAGGTTTCCACACCCTAGGGATGTCTTGAAGAGGTCTGGGAAGCTCACGAACCAATCCTGCATGCTTGCACTATTTTGCGCAGCCCTCCGACCTTCGCGTAGCTTTGGTATAGAGCGCGAAGAGGTGTTTTCTAGATCCTTTACTCTTACTATGTTATTATTATAGATCTGACTTAATTTTGTGGGCTCAGTAGTCTTTATCAATCATTCAACATTCATAACAAGTGTGCGCAATCATAAACTGTAAAGAGATGCATAAAACGATAAAAGTAGTATAAACACACAGATCTATGAGGAAATGCGCAATATTTCATAATCAACTTATCTTTCATTAAACCTTTGTTCCATTACAATCCCAACTCTTCCCCGCGCACTCAGCTGCAGGGGTCTGTGCACATAGCTGCGGACTCTACCAAGCCTCTGCACACACAACTGCAGAGCCTCTTCTTACTACTACAACCCAAGACTTGGACTTACAGACTCAGAGTGACTTTCTTATTCAAAACCCAGAATACTTAAGATCCAGGCTAAAAACTCACTTCTACACTTAGAGCCTCGCTCTATTTATACATTCCCAGGGTCCATAGACCATGGGTAGGCTGACACATTCTATATTAAATTACAATATTTTAGGGCAGACAACCTGTTACACAGTAATTTGTCACTGTCTCCCTGTCAGTCTTCCTGCTATGTCATGGGACCCAATTAAACATGCTCATGCTCTCTAATGTGGCCAAATGACCCACTTTGCCAAAGTTTTTTCTATCATCGCGACTGTTGTAAAAATAAACGCGTTGATGAGTGCTCTAAAACAGACCTAATGCACTGCCATCGCGGAAGTACACGTGATTCCCACGCTGATCGAATTTCATGTGACAATGCATCCGTTATTTATATTTGATCATGCTGATATGACTTTCTTTTTTATTCAGCAGCGATGTCAGCGCTCCTGTGTAGTTATGTACCCGCGATGATCCAGTTTGGGCGAGTTTGTTCTAATAGTCGGCCTTCCAGATGACGCCAGACCTGGTTGTTGGCCTTGTAAATGTCACCCTCCCTTCTCTGGCTTGTATGTTTCGTCATTTGAGCCACCTTCCTTGGAGATAAGCTCATCCTCCCACCATTCATGGAGACTCCTTCTCCTATTTAAGCCTCCACCATTGCCATGAGTTGCTAGTTTTGGAGTTTGGAACTGATTGTGTTTAGAGCATTGCTGATAGTGTGTGAGCTTGATAGGCAGCTGGTGTGATAAGTGTGGGATTGCTAGAGTGCTTAAGTGTTTCCATCTTGTGTAAACTTGTGTGAGAGAGAGTTTTTGTCTTGGGATATCTACCTTCAAGGGTGAATGCTTGAGGGACTTGCTGGCTGGACCCAACCAAAGGAGGATCTGACGTCAGAACTTGGTTGTATTCTCTTTTGTTTTATCAATAATAATATACGACTATCATTGTGGTTCCACTCATGTGTCTTTATTATGATGTTTGAGTTGTATCCTTTCTAACTGATACATAGTTGAATTTCCCAAATTTTATGCTTAAATTTGTCTTGTTCTTTGCATGTGCAGGTGTCTGTTCACAGAGATCGTGAAGATTGTGACCAGCTGAAGCGAAAGAATGGAAGCGACGACCCTTCTACGAATATAAGCGTTGGATTCGAGGTAGGCTCTCATCTTGGCCTTTATTTTGCAATTAGGAACTTGCATGTTACCGTTGTTTGATTGTTGCTAGACCTCAGTTAGGCTAGTGGAATCGCCTTTGTCCACAGAGGGGATTTACCTACACAACACAACCCTAGGCTCTCACACTCCATGCTTGCATTTTGTGGGGTCTTTACATTACATTGACCCAAAACTTGGCTTTAAGCCCCAAAATCCCGCTATGGGGGGATCCGCTGCCCAACACTCTAGTAGCAGTGGTCCAGGTGTGATACAACCCACAAAGGGAAAGAAGGGGACTATTAGAACCCATACTCAGCCTTCTCAGCCTGTTGAAATAAGTTCATGTGGAAGAAAAACAATGTCAAATTAGGAAGACCATGCAGAAGGAACTAGTGAAAATTAGGTAAATGAGGAACAATCCACTTTTGGATTCCCAATTTTGGATCTTGATACACAAGAACAAATGAAAAATATTTCACCATCAGCTCTTCCTCATTTCTATGGTAAGGTACATGAATAACCAGTCTCTTTCTTATTTGAGTTTGATATTTTTTGTAGAAGTTATGATTATTCATTTGATGCCCAGAAGTTAAATTTGTTTCCTGCAACTCTCAAGGACGGAGCACTTTATTGGTTCATGGGACTAGGAGGAAACAATATATCTTCTTAGGATCAAATGAAGAAAGCATTCTTGTCAAAATTCAGAAATATTTTAAAACTAGAGATTGTTAAGATGGAATCTTTACTATTGTGCAAAATTATGATGAGACTCTAGAGGACTACTTTGAGAGATTCATGTACATCCTCCAAAGGTCAAAACACAAATTTGATCTAAGTACCATTAGAACCTTGTTCTTACGTGGGATTACTGATGATGCCAGGAATAATTTAAATCTATTAGGACAAGGGGATATTGCTCAAAAATTGTTTGATCAGATCTGTGACTTATGCAGGAAATTCTCAAGGAACCAATATAGATCTGATAAAGGAATTCATAATAGAAATGAGAAAACTGAATCTACTAATGTTATGATTATTGGATTAGAAAACAAAATGGACAATATGAAAATTGAACTAAACAATACTATTAGTAAACAAATAGATTCTTTGAAGTTTTAGCAAAAACTTGTAGAGGAACAAGAGTCATTGTCTATTTTCTGTCCAAAATGTAAAATAAAGCATCATTTAAGAGAATGTCCTCTCGATATTAATGAAACTAATAAATGTGCAATTTGTGCAGAGAACTATGCCATGGAAAAATGTCCCTCCATACCTAGGCTAAAAGTTGTACTTGAAGGAGGAAACCCTGAAGCCGAATCACTGCATGCTATGGGAGCATGAAGAAACTGGACTCAGGTAAGTGCAGGTATGGCTCCTGAACCTCCACCACATTTTTTTTGTTATAATGCACATTCATATTCCTATCCCGACACTAGTCACTCTTAACATTGGCAGCATAGGAACCAATATTAGTATGGACATCCCTCCTAATCTTGGCAACAAGGATGAATAGGGCCAAATAATTCACACCATTCACACCATTCCTATCTTGCACCTATGCAGTCATACCCTCCTACATATGCACCTTACCCAATGACACAACCATCATTACCTCAACTGAGTCATCCAATGCCACCATTACCTTTACCTCCACCATTTCGACCTTCTCTACTGCCTGCTCAACCTTTACCCAACCCCAATAACAAAGCAGTACAAATGATCCATTTTATGAACCCTCTTTCTTCATCTAGATATCATTATATGTCAATTGGAGTCAATGACCTCCAATTGAGATCAGGGAAGATAGTAACCTTAGAAAATCAAAAGCAACCTATGGTGATTATCAATGAGAATGAAGAGGAGGAAACTCCTGACCATTCTGAAAAAGATGACACCATCCAACATATCCTCATACCTTCTGAGCCTTTGTCATCTTCCTCCAACCAACCTCCCTATCCAAAGAGGTTAGTTGTGGAGAAGAAAGACCCCATTCCTTAGTCTAGCCTGGCTTTTGAGCTTACGAACCTTTTCATAAGGTTACCTCTGCTCCAAGCTATTAAAGAGATCCCCATCTGCACAAAAATCATTAGGGAACTCTATCTCAAGAAGCCAAGAAGGAGAATATTATAACCTCAAACTATTCAATTTATTGGTAGAGCAATAGAGTTAATGACAGGGTGTATGCACATGAAGAAATATACCGATCCCAGAAACCTTGTTGCCTATGTTTAGATAGGTGATGTCCTTGTCTCCAATGTACTTATAGACCTGGGGGCAGCCATTAACGTTATGACCAAGCAAACCATGGATCAACTTGGATTGGTCCATATTCATCCTACTCCCACTGTGCTTGAACTAGTGGACAGATCTAAATTCAAGACAAAAGGGGTGTTGGATGATGTGGTCATTTCCCTAGAATCTTAGGAATATCCTGTAGATTTCATTATGCTTCAGCCAAAGAATCTTGTGGGAGGACATCCTTGATCTTGGGACAACCATGGCTTGTTATGGCCAATGCTTATATCGGATGTCGTTCTGCTGACATGTATATTTCCCATGGATATTCCAAGAAGAACATCACCTTGTATCCACCCGCTAGATCCATTCAGGAGTTCTGAGATACTTTATGGTTAGACTATAGTAGTGATGAGGAGACTCAGCCTGTTTCCTTGATACCTCAGAATTTTGAGTTCTTGTAGGAGGGTGAGATTCAAGACTTCTTGAAAAATCTAGACACCATGCATAATTTTTAGTCGTTGAGTCAGATTTTTAGTCTAGATTTTCAGGAAGGATATGACTCACTACCTCCCTCGCCACCATCTCTAGTCGCACCTCTATGTACTCTTGAGCCTAATACCACTCTTCTTTATATTAGTCTAGGTAAATCCTTACATATCAGTTTAGACTTAGATTCTTCCTAGAAAGAGTAGCTTGCGAATTTGTTGTGAAACCATCTTGATGCCTTTGCATGGGGCTATGAAGATATGAAAGGCATCCCTCCTTAAACTTGTACACACCATATCTATATTTAAGATGGAGCCCGACCTGTCCAATGATGAGCACCGGAATTGGGTAACTTATTGGGCTCATTTTGCCTAATTATTCTTGAAAAATCCTCCATTTTTCATAGTTTATGCATGTTTTTTGAGTATGTTTATGTTAGTTGAACAAATGAGGGTGGTCACTTTACCAAGAAGGCTAATACGTGGTTATTTCAGATTTTTGGACAAATTTTGGAACAAAGCCCAGCAATTATGAGCCAGATGACAGCCAAGCATGAAGGAACAAGGGTGAGGCTTCATAGGAAGGATGTCGCTTGCATTAAATGTCCCTTCCTCGAAATCTCCACCCTCAACTCGGAGCTCAGCAGGCCACCAAAACGAATCCTAAAGGCAGCCGAGTAGCTTGGTGAAAAGTGACTTTTTACTGGTAGTTGGAGCAGCCGAGCCCCTTGAGTTAAGGAGGGCTACTGAGGCCCCTCGTAGGCATAAATAGGAAGGCTTTCAGCCTTCATAGTTTACTTTTTGGACTGTTGTTATTTTGCACTATAGTGCTGCTATTTTCTTAGCTCATTTTCATAGCTGCTGTTGTATAACTTTCTTATGAACATGGCTATTTTTTAGTAATGGAAAGCAAATTTATTTGGCATTAGTTCTAAGTTTCTTTAGGAGCCTGCAGCTCTTGGGGTTGGGCCCAACCCATGTTCCAAGGCTTCCTTCATGTAATGTTATTTGTTTTTATGTCTTTCCAAAATAATTTATGTTAATTAGACTAACATCTTGCTGGCTACATAGGTCATGGTTGATGATTAGATAGACTTTTCATGTTCAGATTTACTTGATAGGTTAATCAAAGGGAACATCTTTAGAAAAAGGGTACTAAGCACCTTGGATCTCATCTCCCCCTCAGAGGAATCATGAGTTGGGACCATTGTGACTTTGTTGCCGCCAAAAACACTGTCTTTGCTGCACCATGAAATTATGAGTGTTAGAATCTCATTTGCAGAACTTGATATCAGTTTTGATTGCATGCTTAGGTTTATGATTGCTTAGTTGCATGGTTATTTCACCTGATTTTGTTGCAATAGACTTTTGTTCCATTTCTTTGCTGTTATCTAAGTCAGAATAGGCTAACGTAGCTAGGTCTTTGATTTTCCAAGTCTTTATTTGGTCAAATGAAAAATTAACTTGCAGAGCTCCACTTCTCTATTTGCCCATAATCCATCAACTCCACCTACTCCATCCTCCACTTAAAACCCTTACCTCCCATTTTCCTCATTCGCTTACTTTGCTCTGATTCTCATCTTTTTGTGCAACATCATTTCATCCCTCCTTGAACAAATCTAACCATCTGCGCCACTCCTCAATTCCATCCACCAAGTCTTGAACCTCCTCACACCCCTATCTCAGCTCCATACTCAATCCTCCACCTTTTTTCCTCCATCAATTCTCCAAAATCCCATTTCTGAACAGCCTGTAGAAAATTACAGACATCCTGTAGAAATTCCAGAACATCCTGTAGAACCCCTGCAGACTTCCTGTAGAAGCTCACGAAAGCGGTTTCTTGAAAGCCAAAATTTGTGAAACTCTCGAGAAGGGTGCTAGGGACCCCTTAGGCCCTCTCTGAACCTTCCCAACCTCCTACAAGCATTTCCTCTCGCTGATCCACCTGTGCACAGTCAAAAATAATGAAAGCACATGCATGATAAATCTGACAGCTTAACCAAAAATACAAAAAGATGTTTTCTTCAGATAGAAGTAGCTTAGACACATGTATTTTACCTTCCTAGAAGTAATGGCATCTCTTTCAGTAGCTTGCATCCTCTTTTTCACATCAGTAGGGCTAGCTAGTAAAATTAGGGTTTGCTAGGGTTTGCATTTCCTTTCGGCGTTCTAGTTTCTTTATGCAAGTAGATTAGCTTCCTTTGAATTAGCTTTCATCCATTAGTTAAAAAGCTTCTTCTCAAGGCTCATAGAAGTTCGCTTAAGCCCCTAGCAGACTTGTGCCAGCTGACCAAGTGACAGCTGTGGCAAGAGCTAGTACTTGTGAATACAGCACCGTCGCTTCCAAGTTTGTTACGAACTACAGGGTTGACAAAGAGTAAAGAAGGGAGTCCCAGGAGTTGCAGCATTATTGCTGCAATACTGGAGCCCACCATTCTTTTTGGCACCATTTCCGGGGATGCAAGGGACATCCCAAGCTTATTATAGCCCCAATCAATCTGCTCACATAGCTTCTTGGGGTCCCCCTGCCCATCCTTCATGGTCCGCACCTCCTCCGTGGTCTTATCAATCTCAATACCATACTCAACCTCCTGCTCATTCGTTTCCGTCTCATGTCCAACCATAGCCTCAGTGGAATTCACCTCAGCAGGGGTGGAGGCCCCAATACACCTCTCTTCCCGCCATTTTTCCTCCACCACCTACTCAACCACAACCATTACCTCCTTCTCCTCCAAGAAAACCCCAGATGCCTGCCCAACCGAACCCGAACCCCAACAACAGACGGGCCCAACATGTATACACTGGGGAGACAACATGTCCTACTTATTCTGTGGAGATCCAGGAGATCAACCTGCAATTTGGGAAGGTACTTCTAGATCACCAACTTCCTCCCCCAGACGATGAGGAAGAAAAACAAGAAAGTGAACCCAAAGCCATTCCACCCTTTCCTGAGCGACTAATAGCAACCATGCAACCAAACCTAGAGGAGATTGAACTTAGAGGAGAAATCAAGCAGTTGTGTGTGAAAATCCCACTTCTCCAGGCCATAAAAGATGTACCGATATACAACAAATTGATCAAGGAGAAGTGTTTCAAGCACCCAGGCAGGCGCAAGAGAGATGCCCAGACTATCAATGTCATAGGACAACTGTCTGATCTGATGTTGGGGCAAGTAATTTGTCCAAAATATTTAGACCCTGGGAGTCCTGAAGTTGATGTACACATCAATGGCACCATAATCCCCCATACCTTGATCGATCTAGGGGCTACTACTAATGTGATTACTAGGGACACTATGCTTAAACTTAACCTTCAGAGTTCCTTAAGAAAGACCTCAACAGTACTGTAGTTAGCAGACCGCTCCACCGTGACTCCCGAAGGGATTGTGGAAGATGTCTTGGTCTCTATTGACTCTTGGGAGTACCCTGCG
Organism: Pinus taeda; assembly: GCA_000404065.3. Lineage (NCBI taxonomy): Eukaryota > Viridiplantae > Streptophyta > Pinopsida > Pinales > Pinaceae > Pinus > Pinus taeda. The sequence continues at coordinate 22,461 of APFE030749932.1, forward strand.
GACTTCTTGGTCCTTCAACCAAAGGAAAAACTCACTGGATACCCCCTCATATTGGGAAGGCCTTGGCTTGCTACTGCAGATGCTTACATCAATTGTCGAGCTGGAAGCATGACCATCAAGAATGGGCCTATGTCCAAGCAGTTAGTCCTCTATCCTCCTGCCCAACCTCTGCTATAACATGAATTACCACTCTAGTTGGAAGAGGGAGATTAGGATGAGGTCTACTATGCACCTTTGTGCACAATAGAAGTCACCAAGGGAGGCCCTCAAACCGAGGATGACTTGATTGAGGATTTGATTCAAAATCCACCTCCCGGTGCACTGTCATTAGAAGAGTTGGTGGAAGATACCCAAGCCAGTGCTTTGGTGGACCTTTGTGTGACTGATCTGACCTCTCCCAGAGTTAAGAGTGTGGAATTTGGCCCTAAAAGAACCTTAAAGATTAGCTCTTCCCTATCTCCCTCCCAGGAGAAGGAGCTGTGTAGCTTATTGAACAACCATTTGGATGCTTTCGCTTGGAGCTATAAGGAGATGAAAGGAGTCCACTCGTCAGTCTGTACCCATCACATCTACATTAAAGAGGATTGTAAACCAGTCAGGCAGCCTCAGAGGAGAATGAATCCAGCCCTTAAAGACATCATCAAAGAAGAATTGCAAAAATTGTTGGATGCAGGATTCATCTACCCCATCTCTGACAGTGAGTGGCTCTCACCTTTAGTGCTTGTGCCCAAGAAAAATGGGAAGTGGAGAATCTGTGTAGACTACCGAGAACTTAACAAAGCCACCAAGAAGGACCATTTCCCTTTGCCTTTCATAGATCAAGTGTTGGATGGACTAGCAGGGAAGAAGTTCTTTTGTTTCCTAGATGGGTTTAGCGGGTATAACCAGATCTGAATCAGCCCGGAGGACCAAGATAAAACCACCTTCACTTGTCCATGGGGTACCTTTGCCTACTGATTCCTTCCCTTTGGGTTGTGCAACGCTCCTGCCACTTTCCAGAGAGCAGTATTGAGCATATTTGCTGAACTAGTTCACGATTCGGTGGAAATCTATATGGATGATTTTACTCCTTATGGGTCCAACTTTCAGGAAGCATTGACTAACCTGGGAAAAGTTTTAGCCAAGTGTATCAAGATGAACCTGTCCCTCAGTCTTGAAAAATGTGAATTCCTGATGACTGAAGGGACTATGCTAGGTCATACCATTTCTCAGCAAGGATTACAGGTGGATCCTAACAAGATCACTATCATCCAAAAGGTTCCACCTCCCCAAAAGGTCAGAGATGTTCAGAGTTTTCTAGGCTTGGTCGGATATTATAGAAGATTCATTAAAGATTTCAGTAAGCTAGCCTCGCCATTGTTTAGCATTTTAGGGAAAGATGTTGAGTTTAAATGGACTGATGACTGCCAAGGGGCTCTGGATGAACTGAAAGTTAAGATGATATCTGCCCCGATCTTGAGAGGTCCAAACTGGGCCCTACCTTTCCACATCCACACTGATACCTCGAACAAAGCCATAGGGGCAGCCTTAGGACAAGTTAAGGAGAAACTTCCATATGCCATATACTTTGTTAGAAAAAACTTGTCCAAGGCAGAGATGAACTATACTGTAACCGAGAAGGAGTTCCTAGCCGTAGTCCATTCCCTAAACAAGTTCAGACACTACATCACTGGTTATCAAACATTCGTACACATGGATCATGCTGCAATTAGATATTTAATGAATAAGCCTGATGTGAATGCTCGTATCATTAGATGGTTACTTTTGTTGCAGCAATTTGATTTGACTATTGTTGACAAGCCAGGTAAGGAAAATGTTGTTGCTCACTTTCTATCTAGATTGGATTTGCCTGCAAGTGAAGAAGGGATAGTGGATGACCAGATGCCGGATGAACACTTGTTTTCTATCTCAGTACTCTCTCCATGGTTTGCTGATATAGAAAATTACTTGGTCTCAGCACAGTTCTCTACGCATCTATCCTCAAAGGAGAAGATCAAAATCATGAGGAAGAGTGCCCCATTCACATGGATTGGGGGCAACCTGTTTAAACTTGGCCCAGATCAGATCTTGAGGCATTGTGTTCGAGAGGAGGAAGTCTTTGAAATCCTCCTAACCTATCACGATGGGCCCTGTGGATGCCACTTTGTAGCAAAAAGGACTGCCTTCAAAATTCTACAAGTAGGCTACTATTGGCCAACTCTTCATCAAGATGTCAGAAGATACATCCGCCAGTGTGACCGATGTTAAAGGATGGGGAAACCGACTCCAAGGGATGAAAGGCCCCTCCAACCTCAAGTGACCTTCGAGCCATTTGAGAAGTGGGGCATGGATTTCGTGGGTCCTATCAACCCTCCTTCAAAGCAAAGGTCTTAGATCATTGTGTGCACCAACTACCTGACAAAGTGGGCAGAAACAAAGGCAATAAAGGCAGCGACAGAAGAGAAAGTAGCTGAGTTTTTAAGGGAAAATATCTTCTACAAGTTTGGCTACCCAAGAGAGTTAGTCACCGATCAAGGAAGCTAGTTCACCTCTAACTTGATTGAAGATCTGCTTGCTCATCACAAGATCAAGCACAAAACTTCCACCCCATATCATCCACAAGCAAATGGGCAGGTGGAAGTCACTAATAGAGCATTGGAAGAGATTTTGACTAAGGTGGTGAGAAGCAGTAGAAAGGATTGGGAAAATCGCCTGGTTGAGGCCACCTGGGCCTACAACACCACTTGGAAAACTACAATAGGTTTCACCCCTTACGAGCTGGTCTGCAGGAAGAAATCTTTGTTGTCCATAGAGTTCGAGTACAACACATTGAGGGTGGCAGCTTAGCTAGACTTAGATCTCAGCCATGCTCAACGTGAAATATTACTGCAGCTGAATGGATTAGATGAATAGAGAATGTAGGCCCTCCTCCACTCAGAAGTAGTTCAACTCCAGAGGACGATATGGCATGATCAGCACCTTAATGAAAAGTAATTCCAGCCAGGAGATTGGGCGCTGTTGTATGACTCAAGATACAAGGATTTCAAAGGAAAGTTGAGGACAAGATGGTTAGGACCATATATAGTGGAGAATTGTAATGACAATGATTCAGTCCTTATCAGGACCATTGATGAAGAAGCCATTCCCATGCTCGTCAATGGGCACCGATTGAAAATCTACAGGAAACCTCTTTCGAGGCAGGAGTTCATTAAAACTTTGGAAAAATCAGTGTTGGTAATGGAGCAGGGCTCTGCCTCTACTCCACCCACACCTTGATCATCAAAAAAAAAAAACACACATAAATAAAAAGGATCCTTGGGTGAAAACCTTTTTGAGGTGCCCAGGGTAGACAGTGAGGGTGAAAACCTCATGGAGGCGCCCCAGCTATCTCTAGAGAAATAAAAAATGTGGAATTAAAAAAGATCCTTGGGTGAAAACCTCTTTGAGGTGCCCAGGGTAGATAGCAAGGGTGAAAACCTCATTGAGGCACCCTAGCTATCTCATCAAAAAAACAAAAAAAGAGAAAGAAAAAAAAACAAGAAAAAAGAGAAAAAAACCAGACTAATCTCTGTGAAGTAATTGTAGGTTGCAGGGAATACATTGCAAGAAAAGAGGGGCACACAAAACGAGGAAAGGGGTCCATACCAGGCTCCAAGACATCCCTTCAGACACCCCCTCCATGGCCACTCACCTCTCCTAGGATTTGGTCACATTTGGGTCAAGATTGGGCCTTCTACAGGAAGTTCTGGGCTTTCTACAGGAAGTTCCAGGCTTTTCTACATGAAGTTCCAGGATTTTCTAGAGGAAGTCCTGAATTTCTACAGGAAACATCCTATAGAACCTTCGGACGAGCCAAATTCAATTTTGAAAGGGAATCTGATGGTTGGGATCAGTTTGTTAGGCCTGCGGCTACACCTCTATTCAATCCAACACCATGTGGCACCCTGTTCCATCTCTTGACACCTCTGTCACCCACCTGGTTATGTGTTCCTACATAGTCATACAAAGAGCCCTATTTTCCTCAGATTGAAAAAACTTTTCCAAGTGACAAATCAAGTAGCAAAGGCTCGCACACTCTACCTATTCAAGCTCCATCTAAGCTCTTCATTAACGCAACCAGTCCTTGTCCGCAATATGGCCCTGCTTGTTTAGCCTGCACCCCAGGAGGAGAAGCAGCTACAGGACATCCTACAGGAATCCTGTAGTAGCTGATCCCTCTGGGGCACATACTCTGGAAGCAGGGGCAGTTGAAATCCACACATGGAACATGAAAAAGGCTCCTTTTGGACATGAACACCTCCTCGACAGCTGAGATCAGACAGAACCTATGCATGCAGCGTTTGTCATTGAAAGATCGGGTTCCAAAGCCATGCATGCAGCTTCAACAAATAAAAGAATGGGCTAGCACCCGTGCACGAGGCAATAACAAGCGAGGTAGTGGTTCTGAGACCAAAGTTTGCATAACGCGTCCACGGCCATGCAGGTAAGTTTCTAATCTTATTCATCAATTGCATAAGCCATATTTCGAAACAACTGCATGTCTATGAAAATGGTTGGATTGAATGAATTCGGTGGCCAGTCAACTAGCCACCCTCAGTCAGTTACACTGCTTTGTGGGATCCAAACAAGCTCAGTTACGTTCAGACTCACCAACGAGCTGTGTAGCCGACACGTGTGGAGTGTCCAGTTGGGGAAAATCGGCAAACTGACAGTGGTGGTGGTGGTTAATGGTAGAGGGGAGGTAATGATGGCCAGGGACATGCAGAAAAATGATGGCCATGACGTTGGTTAACAGTTCGGTCTTGCCACCTCACCCCCTCGCCACGAATTGCACCGCAGTTCAAAATGTTTGGCTGAAGATTCACACACCCGCTGATCATTTGCATTTGCAACGTCCTGACCAAAGTACTCATCCTTTTCTTCCACACTCTGTTAACCGTCGTCCTCCACTGAGATTTTCGGCCTCCTTCGAAGTTCTCCCACGTCCCGAGCTCGTTCAGAAGCGCAGTAACATCCTACAGAAGCCGGCAAGCATTCTACATGAAGAAGTTCTACAGGAAATACACCATAGCCTTCCAGAACGGAGAAGCTTGGTTTTCTTTCGACAAATTTGGAGTTCCGAGAGAGGTAGGCTCGAAAAACACTCTCCCTGCATGGTATATTTCGAAAGGTGGTGAATTGAACTGTCCGGAGTAGGAATATTAGAGACAAGTCTACCTGTAAGTCAAGAATAGCAGTTTGCCTGTGTAATTACACAGAATTTCTCAGTCGGCCCTGCGTCAACATTCTCCTCCAAGGTTCCTGTGAAAAATTTCTCCTGTAGAAAAGATAAAGCACTGAGAGGGCTAGACTGTATATAAAAACTTGAAGTTGCACTTATGCTGGAAGTAAAAAATTGAAGTGTTGTACCCTGTCTGTGGAAACAAAACTTCCCCCTCCATACATAGACAGTCGAGTTTGGGCAGCAAAAGCATTAGATCCAGGGAATTGGTGCGTAGTTAAAATATAAACACCTGATAGATCCTTTCTCGAAGTTCAAAGGAGGAAAGCACATAAAACAACACTCCCTTTCTGCTCAGAGAATTTAAACCGAACATCTCACCATGCCAGGAGGGTTTATCAGGGAGGAACCCTCGAATACCAGAAAATTGCGTGAACATCCCGCAGTAGTGGACCTCTTCACCCATCCCAATTGGATGACCTTTTGTGATAAAATCCAGGGCCATGATGATGAAATAACGGAGGAACTCCTGATGTCCCTGCAACCTAAATCGAAAACACTGGCCACTGTGAATTTCAAAGGGTTGACCATGTAGCTTACCCCTGAATTCATTAATAAAGTCACTGGTCTTCCATTAGGGATACCATGGAGCAAAGAGGAGAGAGCATTAGGCCAAAAAGCCAAGAAAGAATTCTTCCTACCAGAGGAACAATTTGTAGAAGATAAGAACGAGGTAAGGAGGGCCAGTTGACATCCTCTGTGGAGTGAAGCTAGTCTCCAAATTATGAAATACATGATCAGGTAGCCCATCATGGGCTCATCAAGATCCTAGTGGAAGATGCCCTCCATACCTACACTGTCCCCCTCTCCTGGGAGATTTTCCACAACATGTCCAAAGATGACGATGTAAGAATTCTGGCCGAGGAACTCGCCTCATCCAGCAATGAAAAAAGGGAACACACTGAGGCAAGGGAGAAAGCCAGTGGTAGGGAAACACATGATAGACCACCATAGAAAGAACAGGAAGAGAAACAAGAAAAAGGCCAAGATGCTAAGCCTAAAACTATGGAAGGACCGATGGCACAAACGCCTAGGGAGAAATGACTGGAGAATAGAGCGGAAAGGACTAAAAAGGCCTAACCGAAGAAGGGCACAACTAAGGCAACCAAACAAGAGTTAAAAGGAAGGACCCATTCAACTAAACAGGCCGCAACATTTTCTACAGGAAGTCTAGAAAAAGCTTCTACAAGAAGTCTGGAAACAGCTTCTACAGGAAGTCTGGAAACAACTTCTATAGGAAGCCTAAAAATAGAGAAAAGGAAGGAGAAGTCTCCTAAGATTCTGGCTAGGGAGGCAGCAGTGGTGCTAGTTGCCTTAAGCACAACCCTAGAGAAAAATGGGAACAGGAAAAGGGAGCCTTCTATGTACTTTAAGGCAAGAAGAAGCATGCGCATAAAAACTGGCAGACCCCAGACACAAACAAAAGAACCAATTACAATTGTGGACGCCCCAATTAAACAACATGAAAGGTCTCCTCCAAAGACACCCATCATCTATGAACGAGGAAGCCCGAAGACGTCCACCTGGAAGGAAAAGGTTAAAATGTTGGACACAAAGACCTCTCTACAGGATGCTGAGACAATTCTACAGGAAATGCTAGCTAGGCTAATAGAGACCAAAGAGTTGGAAGAAAAAGCAGCTAAATCCTCACAGGAGGAGGAAAATACTGAGAAAATTGAGGAACCAAGCCCCCAGCCCAGCCTGGGCTCCTATTATAACTTTTTAGAGGCCGGGAAGATAATTCCCCAAAAATTCGCAGTTCCACTATTCTTTGCACTGGAGGAAGAGAGAGTGAGGACCCACACTTGGATGAAAATCGCCAAGTCCAAGGGTGTGGAAGATATAGGTCCCTTAGAGGAATGGCTCAAAGAGGCAAGGAAAGAATTGGCTTTGGTACAACATGTAGAAAGCAGCCAGCAGGCAAGCTACAGGAAGAAAATGAGCTTCTCAAATAACAACTACAGTTACAGGGACACTTTAAGGAAGACAGACCCCACACCTTGGGAGAACAGCAGCAAAAGGAGGAGCCCACAACAGATAGAGAAACCATTGATGAACAACAGAAGAGAGATGGGTTGCAGCTTGAGATTGAGGCACTGAATAGACAGCTACAGGAAAAGGAATTTTAAGCAGCACAAGAGATACAGTCTCTGAAACAATAGGTGCAAGAAAAGGAGGCCCAACTGGCCTGCATGGCCAGCTGGGCGATGGAAGCTCTGCAATGTAGGTAGCCTACCAAATCATACGCCCTATACCTTAAGGTTGAGTGGTTGTAGTTTCAGATCAACACCTTGGCCCAAAGGGGCATTACTCCATTTCAAAACTACTATCAATTCATGGCTCTATGTGACAGCAGCTCATCAGAAGACAAGGCCAAACTATCAGAGTTTTACCTACACAACTTGGCCCTTCCCAACATGAACTTGTGGGACCCTAACGTTGCGGTAGGGGACGTGAAACTTATGGCCATGGCCTCTTATCTAAATCATGAAGAAAAGAGAGCAGCAGAGGTCTGAAATGTTGTGGATAGGGAATTGAACGAACCACTAATGCAGAGCAGAGCCGGAGGACCCCTCAGCATTGATATACGCCCACCAGCACTTGGCAAATAACTCTCAGGCCCTACCAAATTACATTGACCGGCAAGCTCAAGCCATAGCCCATTTTGAGGACATGGAGAGGATGTTGGGGGATAACTGTGTCCATGCTTGCACCCAGAGGTGGAACACACTGCCCCATAGCCTAAAAATTAGAGAATATCACTCCCCAACAAGGATGAGGGAGGCCTTGGCAAGAGTACCCCTCTACAAACAATCTATGCAGAATCTTCAGGCCAACTAGGTAGGCCTAAAATTCATTCCTCCCTTGCTTTTGGGGCTGTTAGAAGGAGTCAAAGAAGAGGACGAACACAAGCAGTGGGAAGAAGTGGAAAGAAAAGTAGGATTTCATGACCGTGAAGAAGATATCACTTCAGAAGCCTGGGATGTGAGGGAGGCAGTCAAGGCTATAAAGGATGATGAGCTGGATTAGTTTCTCGAGGACGAGCAACCCATTTAGCAGGGGGGTGATGATGAGCCTCGAAATTGGGTAACTTATTGGGCTCATTTTGCCTAATTATTCTTGAACAATTCACCATTTTTCATAGTTTATGCATGTTTTTTGAGTATGTTTATGTTAGTTGAACGAATGAGGGTGGTCACTTTACCAAGAAGGCTAATACGTGGTTATTTTAGATTTTTGGACAAATTTTGGAACAAAGCCCAGTAATTATGAGCTAGATGACAGCCAAGCATGAAGGAAAAAGGGTGAGGATTCATAGGAAGGATGTCTCTTGCATTAAATTTCCCCTCCTCGAGATCTCCACCCTCAACTCGAAGCTCAGCAGGCCACCAAAACGAATCTTAAAGGCAGTTGAGCAACTTGGTGAAAAGTGACTGTTTACTGGTAGTTGGAGCAGCCAAGCCCCTTGAATTAAGGAGGGCTTCTAAGGCCCCTCGTAGGCATAAATAGGAAGGCTTTCAGCCTTCATAGTTTACTTTTTGGACTGTTGTTATTTTTCACTATAGTGCTACTATTTTCTCAGCTCATTTTCATAGCTGCTGTTATATAACTTTCTTCTGAACATGGCTATTTTTGAGTAATGGAAAGCAACCTTATTTGGCATCAGTTCTAAGTTTCTTTAGGAGCCTGCAGCTCTTGGGGTTGGGTCCAACCCAAGTGCCAAGGCTTCCTTCATGTACTGTTATTTGTTTTTATGTCTTTGCAAAGTAATTTCTGTTAATTAGACTAACATCTTGCTGGTTACATAGGTCATGGTTGATGATTAGATAGACTTTTCATGTTTAGATTTACTTGATAGGTTAATCACAAGGAATATCTTCAGAAAAAGGCTACCAAGCACCTTGGATCTCATCTCCCCCTCAGAGGAATCATGAGCTGGGACCATTGTGACTTTGTTGCCGCCAAAAGCATTGTCTTTGCTTCACCATGCAATTATTAGTGTTAGAATCTCATTTGCAGAACTTGATATCAGTTTTGATTGCATGCTTAGGTTTATGATTGCTTAGTTTCATAGTTATTTCACTTGATTTTGTTGCAATAGACTTCTGTTCCATTTCTTTGCTGTTATCTAGGTCAGAATAGGCTAACGTAACTAGGTCTTTGATTTTCCAAGTCCTTATTTGGTTAGATGAAAAATTAACTTGCAGAGCTCCTGTACCACTTCTCTATCTGCCCATACTCCATCAACTCCACCTACTCCATCCTCCACTTAGAACCCTTACATCCCATTTGTTGGAAATAATACTGAGAGGGGGGGGTGAATCAGTATTATCAGATCAGATAAAACTTTTCAATTTCATACTCAGATTCATATACGCTACTTCCACGAAGTGAACCAGCGTATACACGCGACTGTGTCTAAAGCAAATAGCGTATACCCAGAGATCTTATAATTCAGTTAGCTTAATCTTCAGTGAATGCATCAGAACATTATAAAGCATATTAACAGTAAACAGGTGCAGTATAACAGAACATGACATCACACAAGAGCCACACACATGAACACCATGATATAAGGTGGAAACCCAATGTGGGTGAAAACCACCTGCTGCAATTCGTTTCTTTCTTCTTAATGAGAAACTTCTTTTACAATATACTGGTGCAGTCCTTTACCAGTATGCAGGCTACAAGCTGCAGAGGGCTACAACCCTCTCTCGTTTTCCACTACTTCTGGAAGGGAGCTACAACCCCCCTCAGCTCTTGTACTAGCTGATCCATTTACTAGTACGTAGGTGCTGACCCTACAATCTTCAGGGACCACGTTTCATCAATTTTCAGACTGGATCCAAGAGTACAAAACAAACATTACTGCAATACAATCATCAACTTAAACTTGCATCATAATTCATTAAACAACCCAATACTGAATCACTGAAACCCTGTCATAAGAACACAGAACCCAAACCAGAGACCAGAACTCTGTAGCAACCACCAGAATCAGCAGCAACCTGAGATATCAAACTTTATCATGCATACGCTACTGCACTTTACCGAAACCGCGTGTATACGCACTTTCTCCAAAGGAAACCCGCGTACAGATCTAGAAATGATTACTTATGCCTCCGCTGTCTTGCCAAACTTCCCGAACAGACAACCAGCAATACCAGATCCTTTCACTTCGTCAGACACCCAATGCTCACATTCTTCACGCTTCTTGGCCTAATGATCTTCTCCTTATATAGCCTTAGGCCTTGCTCAATACCATGGTCCAAAACCATAACAAACTAATACCATCAACTTCGAAACTAGGGA
>APFE030749932.1:38440-82302 GCA_000404065.3 Pinus taeda
TGCTGTACTGAGATCTGTCCTCTGATTAAGTTGCCATCACCTGTACCAACCTCTGAGCACCTGTACCAACCTCTGAGTGAGTTGCCATCAAGGACAACACTTGAAACATAATGCCAACACCATTTGCCTCATTCACTTACTTTGCCCTAATTCTCATCTTTTTGTGCAACATCGTTTCATCCCTCCTTGAACAAATATAACCATCCGCGCCACTCCTCAACTCCATCCACCGAGGCCTGAACCTCCTCACACCCTATCTCACCTCTATACTCATTCCTCCACCTTTTTCCCTCCATAAATTCTCCAAAATCCCATTTCTGAACATCCTGTAGAAAATTACAGACATCCTGTAGAAATTCCAGAACATCCTGTAGAACCCCTGCAGACTTCCTGTAGAAGCTCACGAAAGCGGTTTCTTGAAAGCCAAACTCTGTTAAACTCTTGAGAAGGGTGCTAGGGACCCCTTAGGCCCTCTCTGAACCTTCCCAGCCTCCTGCAAGCATTTCCTCTCGCCGATCCACCTCTGCACAGTCAAAAACAGTGAAAGCACATGCATGATAAATCTGACAGCTTAACCAAAAATACAAAAATATGTTTTCCTCAGATAGAAGTAGGTTAGAAACATGTATTTTACCTTCCTAGAAGTAATGGCATCTCCTTCAATAGCTTACATCCTCTTTTTCTCATCAGTAGGGCTAGCTAGTAAAATTAGGGTTTGCTAGGGTTTGCATTTCCTTTTGGCGTTCCAGTTTCTTTCTGCAAGTAGATTAGCTTCCTTTGAGTTAGATTTCATCCATCAGTTAAAAATATTCTTCTCAGGGCTCATAGAAGTTGGCTTAAGCCCCTGGCAGACTTGTGCCAGCTGACCAAGTGATAGCTGCGGCAAGAGCTAGTACTTGTGCATACAGCACCGTCGCTTCCAAGTTTGTTACGAACTACCGGGTTGATAAAGAGTAAAGAAGGGAGTCCTAGGAGTTGCAGCATTATTGCTGCAATACTGGAGTCCACCATCCACAACCTCTAAGAGATGTTATAAGGGAATAATTGCAAAAACTCTTAGATGTTGATTCTATCTATCCTATGTATGATAGCTAGTGGGTCTCTCCATTGGTATTAGTCTCGAAAAAATATGGGAGATGGCACATTTTTATTGACTACAAAGAATTGAATAAAACCACTCTCAAATATTACTTCCCCCTTCTTTTCATCGATTAGGTACTCGATACCCTTGCCGGTAAGAAATACTTTTCTTTTTTAGACGACTTTAGCGGATATAACCAGATACAGATTGTACTTGAGGATCAAGAAAAAACCACTTTCACATGTCCATGGGGTACATTTTCTTACCGAGTGCTTCCCTTTAGGCTATGCAATGCCTCGTCTACCTTTCAAAGGACAGTCTTCGCTATTTTTACTGACCTTGAGTGTGTAGAAATCTATATGGATGGCTTTTCTATGTTTGGTGATTCATTTTAGGAAGCCCTCAAGAATCTAGAAAAAGTGCTTCTTCGCTGCCAAGAAGCACTTCTCACCTTGAGTGACAAAAAATGCATATTAATGTGTAATATGAGGGTGGTTCTTCGCCATCTTATTTCTGACAAAGGTATCCAGGTTGACCCTGCAAAAATATAAATTATTTTGAGTCTTCCTATACCCAAAACTCAAAGGGAAGTGAGAGGTTTTCTAGGACATGCGGGCTACTATAGGAGATTTACTGAGAATTTCTCAAGGATAACTACCCCTCTTTTCTAACTTTTGTCTAAATATAGTGAGTTTTCTTGGTCCATAGCTTGCCAACAGTCCTTTGAGACATTGAAGGAAAAATTAGTCTAGGCACCAGTTTTGAGAGGACCAAACTGGTCCTTGCCATTTCATATTTCCTCTGATGCCTCAGATACTGCTATTGGCACAACTTTAGGACAAGAAGAAGACAAACAATCTTATGCTATTTATTTCATTAATAAGAGCTTGTCACCCGCTGAACTAAATTATATGGTTACTCAGAAAGAGGTTTTAGCTGTAATTTTTTCCATTAGTAAATTCAAACATTATATTACAGGACATGAAGTCTTTGCACATATTGACCATTCCACAATAAGATATTTGATGAATAAACCATTAACTAGCGATAGGGTGACTAGGTGGTTATTATTGTTATAGGAGTTTAATATTCCCATTGTTGATAGACCAAGAAAATCAAATGTAGTAGCATATTATCTTTCAAGATTAAATAATCCTGGTGAAGCAATTCCTGTTGATGATGATTTTCCTGACGAACTTCTTTTTGTTTTGTCAACAAAATCCCCATGGTTTGCTGACATAGCTAACTATTTAGTCACTGGAAAATTACCACCTCACCTATCCGCTCATGAAAAGCGGAATATTATACAGAAAAGCATTGCATATTCCTGGATTAAAGGAGACCTCTTTTACATCGGAGCAAATCTCATTATCCATAGATGTGTAAGAGATGAAGAAGTGTTTGATATTTTAAAATCTTCCCATGATGAACCTTGTGGGGGTCACTTCGTTGAAAAGTGACCTACATATAAAGTGTTAAGAGTTGGCTATTTTTGGCCTTCCTTGTTTAAGGATGCCAAACAATATGTCAAGCGATGTGATAGCTGTCAGTGAGTTGGCCAGCCTAATAAAACCAATTAAATGCCTTTATGTCCTCAAGTTATGATTAAGCCTTTTGAAAAATGGGCCATTGATTTTGTAGGACCAATAAATCCAACATCATTAAATAAAAATCATATTTTGGTTTGTACAGATTTCGTTACAAAATGGGTAGAAGCTAAAGTTGTTTCTTTTGCTGCTGAAAGAGTTGTTGTTGATTTTCTTTTTATTGCAATCTTTACTAGATTTGGTGTGCCTAGAGAAATTGTTTCTGACAATGGACCAAAATTTATTTCTAATCTGGTACAGGGTGTGATGGAGCAATACAAAATACAACACATGAAATATACACCGTATCACCCGTAAGAAAATGGTCAGGTGGAGTCCATAAACAAGGTGATTGAGTCCATCCTCACAAAGATGGTAAATATTCACAGAAAGGATTGGGCTGACAAATTACTGGAAGAATTGTGGGCATACAGAACCACTTGGAGAAACAACACGGGACACACACCATATGAGCTGGTGTACGGGAAACAATTCCTCTTGCTGATATAATTCCAAATTAAGACTTTCAGGATTGTAGTCCAGTTGGGGCTAGATCTCTCTGAAGCACAACAACAACGTCTTTTATATTTGAATGACTTAGATGAATTCTGAAGGGATGTTGTTTAGCAGAACATCTTGGTTCAACAGCAGTGCAAGAAGTGGCATGACAATTCCATTCAGAAGAAGTGATTCCAACTAGGTGATTGGGTACTCCTTTATGATTCTAGATTCAAATATGTTAAAGGGAAATTCCACACACGGTGGATGAGACCCTATGAGGTGGTCAAAGTGTTTGAAAATGGAGCGGTAGAAATTAAAACTATTAATGGATGGAATTTTGTGTTCCTGGTAAATGGGCATAGATTGAAGGTATATTTTCATCCCCTTACTAAAGGATATTTTTATGCAACAAGTCCAACAACAATTTGAAAAGGAGTTGGTAGGCGATAAAACCAACCTGTTGAAGAGTTGATTCTTTCCTCTCCTCATTGAAAAAACTAATAAAAATAAAAGAAAAAATGACAAAAATAAAAGGTATAAAAAAATAAATTTTCCTGTAATTATGAAAATCAGTTGACTGACATGATTGCAGAAGGATCAACCAGAAAACTAACATGCTGGAAGGAAGATAAAAATTTCAATAAAAAGGGAATGTTACTTGATTTTTATATATGTTGGCTGCCACCAAGAAGAAGCAGGTTCAAGGAACTCAACCCTTACCCAAGTTTGGGGTAACTAGCATGGCAATTTTTATCCATGTAAATGCCTAATTCCCGCTGCAATTACTTTTTTTGGCACTAGTGCAGGAAAAGTTTCAAGGAAAAAAATTATGTGTTTCTTCTATTTCCCATTTCGTAAATTCCCACTATTTTCTTTTTCTAAATCCCCAATGAATTACCTTCCTCTTTCTTCCAAGAAAGCTACCCTTACCTGATTTTGTAAAATCCCTCTCTTCCCCTCAATGTTTTCCACAACCTGTTTCATTTATCCCCTTTTTTATATTGTTCTTGGAATCACTGCTATAATGTTCCTTCCCATTTTGAAAATTAACCCTTTCCCACTTCTTTATTCCCTCATAAATTGATTGCAGAATTTGATGCATTCAATCCAGAAGGCATGCTCATGAAACACCAAAAGATGGCAAATAAAACTTTTCTTGTATATTGAGGCAAATGTTTTTAAAAGTCCAGCTACAGAATTGTGTTCTATCCTAATTTTTATTTTGGTAAAATCCTTGGTGCAAGATACGCAGTGCAAGAAATCAGTGCAAGCACGATGTAGTGCAAGAACGTGGCTGACTATGGAAGCAAGCATAAAACAAATTTCACATAGTCCAGGAGCGCCTTATGAAGAATGATCATAGAATTTCATTACTCTACACATGAGTGATTTCCACACTGATAGATCATAAAATTATATATATTTTTTAATTAATACTTTTTTTTATCATTTACTCACTTAGGAAAATTTTTAAAGTGCAAGATATATTGGGTTCTAAAATCTAATTTTTTTAATGAGTAGTGAAATATGTCTTGATTGAAATATGAGGTAGACCATGGGATAGTATGGATTGTTCGAAAAATCGTATTCACCTCCTTTGAAATAATCTCCCATTACTTTCTCATTATTATATTACCTCGTAACCCGACCATTATGACCATTGCACCACCGTTGCATAATCCTTCGCCACATCCAATCATTATTGCTCACCCGTAGCAGTATGATACATATCTGCATCTGATCCGAGGAGTTTTTTTTACCATGATCAGTTGGGTGGGACTGAAACGATGGAGGATAGATGAACCTCCGACATAAAGCTCTCATAAATCGTTGATATCACTCACTGAAATCCTTTTGAGGTTGTGACAGGGAATTGCGACAATTCGAACATGGCACCCATAAGGAATGGCCCATCGTCCTTGAAGGAGATTGAGTAGACCACAGAATACCAGAACAGTCTTGCATTATTGCAAGAATTTGGGTTCCTTCCATTTTTACATAAGTTTGATGGTTTTGACATGGCTGTGGTATTGGAGCTTTTGAAGACCTTTGAAGGAGGCCATGTCAGGGTCGGCTCATTAGAATTTGAAGTCACAGAGGACTCCATTGCGTAAGCTACAAGCTTGCCAACTACAAGGGAGCAGTGGTTCAAAAAGGAGTGGCTTGGGAAGAAACAATGGCATCGATTTGTGGTTGATAAAAAGCTTAAGGTTGATTGTTGTTGGCATGAGTACAAGAAAGAAAAGGAAGGAAGAGACATCGTTCCCTGCCAAGAAAAAAGGTAAAAGAATTCTGATGCAAGCAGACAAGAAGTCTGTCAAAGAAATTCCACCCTTGGCAAAGAAAAGAAAAATTAGAACCTCAACGAGGAAGAAGACTGTCTCTCCAGGGATGAATCAGTCAAGCTCTCTGACTGTGATTGATGAATCACCCCAGGTTTCGCCTAAAGACCATAACCTTTCAGTGCTTGTAGATGCAGCAGCCCACACTATGGTAAATGAAGAAAACGTGGAAGACGACATATTTTTGTCTACCTTTTTTCACAGATTAAGAAAGAGGAAGATGACACTGAGTGCAGGTGAAGTTCAAGTAGAGGGCCATGAGAATGATGAGGCACAACACATGGAGACCCTCGAAAATTTTGATGAACAGGACATCGAAACCCTCAATGTTTTTGAGTAACAGGGTGTTGGCTTGATGGGCCCTGACTCAAGTGTTATCACTCAAGTTTTTCCTTAGAAGTTATTGAAAGAAGGAATGGCCCGAGGTAACCACAAACCAATCTTTTAAGTACAAAATCTAGCCAATCTGTACTCAGAGAGGGCTCTCTCTTTATGATTTAGGTATGTTTGATGGGATATTAGGCTAGTTATTAATGTTCAAGGTTGTTTTGTTTGAGAGTGGTGGAATTCTGAAATAAATGGGAAAATCAGGCTTTTAGGCCATTGGGCTATGGAGTCAATCAAGGATAATTCACTGGATTAAGTCAAATTGTTGAGGTAGGATTTCACCAGGTAGGATAACAGAGTAAAAACAAACTTTGGGGCTTGAATGGGTGATATTTCTGCTCAAAACAAGAGGGAAATCAAGAATCCTCAAGTTAAGTTCAAAAAGAGGAAATGGAGATAGGTCAACCAGCATAAGGCAATTAAGAATCCTATACCAGGGACTTATTAGAGAAAACTACAGGGTTATAGGAGAAATTAAGAATTCTTTTACCGGAATAGTTCAAAAGAAAACACGTAAATGATATATTGCTGATAGCAGAGAGCTGTAAAGCTAATTCTGATACACTTTGACTATTTTATCATTTAGTTTTAAGATGAATGGAACATTGAAACATGTAGATAACAAATAAAATCACAAGTATAGAATACTTATTTGAAATTAGACTGCACATGAACCTGATGAAATTTCCTCAACTTTTATTCCTTATCCAGCAAAATCCAGTCTTGAGTACAAAATATTTCACAGCTTGATAGCATAGAGTTACAGAAATGTCATAGAATCCACCTTCTATTACTTTGAATCGAGAAGTATTTATACAGAAATTCACATAAAAATATCTCATAACTATATGAGATTTATTCTAGGAGTACAAAATATCTTATACAAGAATATAGAGACAGATGGTCTCAAATATAGAAACAGATAGTAAATTGATTGTTGTTATCCCCTTTTTTGTGGAAGGAGGTGGAGGCTGCTATAGGAATTTGGCTCTTGTTGTTTCTTTGGTAACTGTGTGTTGGATTCTGATTCAACTGATACTCTTTCACTTGCTTTTGATACACTTTACCTGTCCACCAACTTTCATCCTTTTTACCAAACTTTACTATAGTAAATATTTCTATTTACCTTGTTGTTACCATGGTAATTTAAAGGATGTCTATCATGTTGGTCCACCATTCTTCATTTGGTATTTTTGTCCTTATTAAATTCCTGTAAATCTCATCAGCCTCAGTATATTTTACAAAATTAGGCTGGACTGGGAATAAGTTCCTTACTTCATTCTCAATGAAGAAGAGGTTTTCCAAATCATCGTTAAGAAATTTCCCTGTGGGTAGTGCCTTTGCTGAAGATGAACTAGTTTGGCTTTCATCCTGGTGATGTAGTTTGTTGATGTAGTCTATCTAAATCATTAGTCTATCATTGATGACTAATGGGCTTGGGAGTTCTTTACTTCTTAAGATGTCAAACTTTCTCATAAAATTATCTATGTCTTCCTACATACTTTGACATCTTCGCTCCATGCCTTGCATTAAGTTCCTTTTGGTCAATACTTTCTTTAGTTCAAGGATAGTAGCAATCCTATCCTCAATATCAAGTTGCTCTAGCTGGTGCCTACTTTTGCTATTTAGAAAAATTATTAACTGGACTGCTTCTTCAGGCTTTCCACCCAGTTCTTCTCTGGTCTTCTGAATTTCCTCAAGAGCAAGCTTAACCAAATCAATCTATTCAAAGATAATTTGAATGGATGACTAAATATCATTGATGGAAGCAATGATATTGGTCCAAAATATTTTCCTGATCTCTGCTAAAGGTCTGTCAAATGTCAGGTCATTCTATAATGTTTTGATTTCTTTAGCCATGCCTTTGTTTTTTCTTCTCTCTTCTACATAATTGATCTTTGAAAGATCATATTTTTTCTCCAAGGTAGTGAATTTCTCTTTCACTTTCTGTAGCTCTATTACTTGGAGTTTCATTTCTTCCATTGACTTGATTAAGTCCTCTGTACTCTGTGTTGATGTACCTATTTCTTCCACTGGAATTGATGTTGCCTGAGGAATGCTTGGTGTTAGGGCCACTGCCATAAAGGAAGGGACTGTTGTAGAGACTATAGGTACAATAGTCTAAGGTTGGGAGGTTGATTCATTTTTCCTTGACTGCAATGCTTTCTCCAATTCCTGCTCGGTTTCCTTTAATTGCTCATTCAACTTAATGATCAAGTCCATAAGGTCTTCTTCACTCTTTTTCTCAATAACCTCAATAGTTTGAGGGTGTATGAGGGGAGGCAATTTCAATTGTTTTCTAAGTGCAGCAATATCCTCATTCTTCTTTTTGATTAAGATTTTAGATACCTTAACATCCTTCAGGTCATGACCCAATTCAATTACTAGTTCCTCCAATGATTTTATTCTAATATCTTTAGCTTGTGATGAGGCTTTTTCCAGCCGCAATTGAGTTGTAGTGTTACTTAATGAATTTTTGCAACCTATGAGCCATCATTGCTTTGCTGGTCAGTGTTGAGTAAACCATCTCATCCGTTTGATTATGAAGCTCAATCTAGTCGATTGGGTGGGTATCCTTAGCTAAGACTTCAAAATCAGTTTTAAGATAATCAGCCAAGGATTTTGGCTGCTGTACTGTGGGATTCAGGAAACTCATCTACATTTTCCCCTCTTTGATGTCAAAGGTTGACATCAGTCTGGTCTGGTTTGTGGGGGGCATTTTTAAGTATTGAGCATATGCTTGGGCCTTTAGTTTCTCATTCTTTGTTTTGATATCCTTATATTTCCCCCTTATATCTATGATCTTCTCTGAGGAAGACCTAAAAGATGATACTTCTGCACTAAGTTGCCTTTCCAATACCTGCCTGAGTGAGCTTGAGGGTGTCCCATCTGTTGGGAAAGTCTGTAAATTGTCTATTCCTTATTTCCTTATGCTCTCTATAGTCTCTTCAATGAATTCTTCCTCTGAATAAGGATTCAACCTTTACCTTTTAGCAAAGGGTTGATTTGTGGGTCTGCTAGAAGGGGTAGCTACTTCCCTGTCTCTTTTCAAATTTGTTTCCTCATTCAGAGGAGTCTGTAGCACTGGAGGATTTCCAATGTTTGTTTGAGCTGGATGTGGCTGAGGTTGAGCTAACTCTTTAGAGATTTCAGGTTGCTCTGATTCCTCTGGCCATTCTGCTTTTTTTGGTTGTTCTGATGTAGGGGCACTTGGTTCCTGAGTTTTCCTTTGGGAAGACTCTGTAGGTACCTGTTCAAAAGAGTCTAGGTCAAGTCTCTTTTCCAAATATTTCATCACATTTTCAACTTCAACATTATCAATATCTTGGTCTACCAACATCCCTTCCCTCCATTCATTTAAATTGGCATATTGTTCTATTTCAGGAATTATGTGATGGATGTAGGGTGACAACTTGTGTTTTATCCTTCTATCACAAATGAAACTATGAGGATCATAGACCCAAATAAAATTCTTTTTTATACGAATCATTTCTAGGATCTCCTCTATTGCTTTTCCTGCTTCTCTGTTGTTACACACAAATGGGCCTAAGTGATCTTTGAACCTCAGCTGGGCCTTCTTTTTTTCTTTCATAAAGTGGATTTGATCAAAGTTGATCATTTTCCTGTAGTACTCTAGGGAAAATAATCTCATGGGGACATACTTGGGCAATTTGTAGGGAGGCAGTTCACACCCATACACTTTGATCTCGGTATGATTTTCATATAAGTAGCAGTCACCAACCCTGTATAGCTTGGATAGCTGAAGGATCCTTCTAATATCATCACTGATTCTAGGAAGTGGACTTCCTATCAGCATGGTTTTTACAGGATGGACAAATTGATCAATGAAACCTATATATGAATAGGGAGAGGAGGATGAATCGTGAAAAATTGAGGTCCAGAAAATGACTGACCTAGGGTTCTGTCTGGTGTCGAGATTTTGCACAGAGAAAAGGAATTTGTCAGATTGGTAATAAAGGAAGAGGTGATACAGGACTATAGAATACTTAAACACTTTCTCATTCTCTAGCCTCATAAATTGGTCATGTATCTTATCAGCTATGAATGCAGCATAGTCATATTTGGTAGCAGGAGGCTGGCCAGGGGTGAAGATAGTCATGTGGGCAAATGTCATTTCATCTACATATTCATTGGTTGTAAAACCTAGAATACAGGAAATCATGGTGATAATGTCCATCCCCAGGCTGGTAAAAGCACCTGTCATGTAAGGTGGAGGGTTATTTGAAATGTATTCTTATATCATGAAAGTGTGGTAGACTCTGGTGATTTCTGAGCTGGATAGTTTTGAAGATTTGTCAAGTAAATCAACAATAGATAGAGGACTAAGGTTTTGACCAAGTTGTAACTACAAAATTTCATTGATAGATTCTGTTGTAATGGTGAAAAGGATTTGTTGGTTGGGGGACGTTACAACTCTCAGATTGGGGTTGTAATTTGCATGGCATTGGTGGACAATATCTGGAAAGATATGGATAGTGGAAAATCAGTATTTAGGGAGGTTTGATTCCCAAAGACCGATTCTATCGGCATTATTTAGGTAATTATCCCGATATTTGTAGTGTAGCTTCAGGGGACAATTATCAAAAGTAAGGCCTTTAATTTGGAAATCTCTATTGACCAAGGGAAGGTAGTCTAAATCACTGTGAGGATTAGTGATTGGAGCAATGTTTAGGGCAACAGGGGTTTCCATCCCTGGTTCTTGTGTATTCAGGGAAGAAATTGGGGAATTTCACTAAATTTCTAGAACAGAGGTGCCGGCGAGTATTGGGACTAAGATAACAACTCAATTGTACTGAAAACTTTGGGATTTTAAAGAAATTTAGAGGAAGTTTAGCTCACAACAAGGTTTCAGGGAAGAAAGTAGGGTAAATACCTGTTTATGGGGTAGATTATTGTGTCGACGTTGCAGGGTGTGCACAATGGACTGGACAAGCTTTGGAGTTCAGTAACTGATGGTGAATGATGGTTGAAAATCAATTTCTGGACTGGGACGTACTTTGTCTGTGCAGTGGAGGTAGTGGTCACTTTCTCGGGAAAAAAGGGAAAATAATGGACATTTTTGTTTTTATGCAAAATCGATATTTTTGGCAGGTCAACGATGGTAACAGTTGATATCAATTGAATGACGGGACATTTTGTCGTTTATGGGAGGCGGTAAGCGGGTTTCATCGCACCGCTTTTGGGAGGTGAGTGGTTTTGGAGGAGGGTCACGTGAATCCATTGATTGTTTGACACATTCCATTAGCGAATTTTGGAAAACCACCCATATCACATGCTTAACGTTCGACCGAAGGGCCCGCACGATATGAGCGATAGCCATCAGATCTGGGAGATCTGATCGGATGGTTGTCGGTAATGTAAAGTGGTGGGGGGTTGGGTTTCTTAATTAGTCACAAGTTGACTAATTAATCCCATTTATAAAACTTTATTATGGTTATTTCACAACCACAGGGCAAGATATATATTTATTTGGGTTTTTTAATATTAATACAGGAAAGGGGTGATTTATTTTTGTGGGAGTTAAATAATAATACAAGTAATTTTCCTAAGTAAAATAGGGATTTTACTTGGGAAAACATTATAAAGGGGATGAATGAATTTATGAAGGGGAAATACTGATGAAGGGGGCTTAAGTACTTTAGGCATTTCAAGTTATTAGGCTAAGGGTCCGGTCCCTCCAAAAGTCAGAGAAATGCTCTGAGCCCATCTAACTTGTTGTAAGTGCCTTTAGTACTTAGGTGAAATTAGTAAAAATTTGGGGAAAATGAGTGAGGAGGTTAATTATTTTGATTTTGAATTCTTGATATGCTGTCTTCATGGTGATCCATGCTTTTTCCAAGTGATGAAAGCAAAAGATTTATTCTTTTAACTTAACTATCCACCACACATGTATTCTGCAACCAATCATCTACTTACCCTACCTACTTAACCTAGCATTTTTACTTCTTTATTAGGGTGCACTTAAACTAGCAAACCCTTATAAAACTTTCTTTTCTTTTACATAAAGATATATATCTAAGTCTAGCCTTATTACATCCAAGGGCTTAGATTAAACTGTTGAGCTCCTTATTTTTTCACTCTACCTATCTACTAATCTACCAAGATTAAACAGTTTGGTCAGATCTTTATTCTCTATTTCTAAACATAAAATTGAATTTGTGAAATAGCCCTTAAGCTGTTTGACTACTCATGGATTGTGGCATAGGTGACAAGCTGCACACAACCTTTATTATATGAAAGTGAAGCATTGGCATTTGGACTAGCACACTTTCATGGTCTTTTCTTTTTGTTGGGATTCATTTTCTTTCATTTTTTGACCTTTTCTTTATTCTTTTTGCCCTTTTATTCTTTTTCTAGGGCATACCCTCTTTACATTTTTTAGTTTTTCATTTTTCACAAATATGGAAAACATTTTCAACAAGCAAAGGTATGAACATATTTCAGAGCTAAAACCAAGTCAATCATGATATATGACACCTATTGGTATAGGAAAATAACAGTGGCTCCACTTGGGGATGGCTTTTCCTGGTGGAAAGTCAAGAACTATAGATCAATGACTTTTGAAAAACTGTGATTATGCTCTGCAATCTTCCTTTTGCCTAATGCTTTATTTTTATGCATGACAGTAATACTTCTGAAGCTTAGGGCCTTCTCTTCAGGCTTCAACTTCATAATTTTACCATCCAATCAACACTGAACATTATAAAGGATATAGTATGTACGATTGGAAATCTAATCAGATTTAGAAGCCAGGATCAAAGTAATGCTTCAACATCTGACCATTAACTGGTCCTCCTTCAATTTTTGCACCATCTAACTCTTTAAGAAAATATGCATTATTTCCTCCAAAAGCATATATTATATATGGCCCTTTCCATAGGAATTCAAACTTCCCATGTTTCCCTTTGTCCTCTCTTCTTGAATCCCACCTTAACACTTTGTCTCCCAGATAGAAGTCTTCTTCTTTGGTTCTTTTGTAAAAACTCTTCTTGAGTTTTTCTTGTAGTACTTCGGATCTTTGGTACACATGCTCCCTTGTTTGTTGTAAATGGATGGTCTGGTTTATTCTTCTTTGTACATCATTTGGTTCCACTTGAGCTTCTTGAAGTAGTTTCATGACGGGAACCCCTAAAGTTGAGGGAAAAACTGCTTCCATGCCATATACTAGTTCATAGGGGCTGGTTCCAATGGATTTTGTTGCCTGTCTGCCCACAAAGCATTGGTCAATTTTTTGTTCCAAGTTTTCTTGTTCTCTTCCAATAGTTTTTTGATAATATTGATGAGACTTTTATTAGAAGATTCTGCAAGTCCATTCCCTTGAGGATAGTAAGTTGTGGAATGACCAAGTGTTATGTGATAGTTGTGACAAAAAGAAATCATTTTCTTTGACTTGAAGGCTGCAGCATTATCAGTAATGATTTTAGTGGGACAACCAAATTTGGACAAAATATTGGCTTCTAGGAAACCTATGATAACAGTGTCATTGGCTTGTCTAGAGGGAATGACTTCTATACATTTAGTAAAGTAATCAGTTGCACTGAGTATCCATTTATGCTGACCAGAAGAGGGTGGATGAATTTCCCCAATGAATTCAAGACCCCATTGTTGCAAACATTTCTCAGTGGAAATAGGTTTCAATGGTAAAGGTAACAATTTTCTTTTTCCTTCAAAGACTTGGCATTTATGGCAGGAAATTACAAATTTCTTCACATCTGCAAACAAGGTTGGCCAATAAAATCCAGCTCTTATAATTTTGTCAGCAATTGACTTCCAATAGAGATGTCCACCACAACCCCGTGCATGAAATTCTTGGAGAGCCTTGTCAGCTTCTTCTTTTAATAAACAATTTAACAAAACTCCTTCATGATTTTTCCAAAACAAAGTATTATCTAAGATGCAAAATTTTGAAGATTTCATTTTCAAAAACCTATTCTTGGTTCTGGATAACCCTGGAGGAGCCTGCAGGTTTTGTAACACATATATAATATCAACATACCATGGTGAATTTGAAAAGGCTTGGCTAATTTGTGGAGTCGCCATCTCTTGTTCATTATCCAGCTCTGGAATAAGATTTATGTCTAGGGCTTGGCAATTAGTTTTTACCATGAGTTTGGCCAATCCCTGACCTTTAATTAGCTTGGTAGGTTTTATCTATATATCATATTCTAAGATAGTAGCTATCCATTTTCCTCTTTTTCCATCAACTCCATCCTGAGTTAGGATGTCTTTGACTACTGCATTAGGAACATAAGCTATTACATGAGAATACAAAATATAGACCCTGAAATCTTTAATAGCTTTTACCAATGCAAAGCTTGCTTCTCCATTATTTTGTATTTTAATGATGCATCTCTAAGAGCTTTAATAAAAAATGCTATTGGTTTTTCACATCCTTGATCATCCTTTTGTAGTAAAACTGTAGCTATGGTGTGTTCTGATGCAAAAGAAAAAATGATGAAGTCTCTGTCAAATTTTGGGCTTGTAAGGACCGGTGTTCTGGTTAAGGCCATTTTAATTTCTTCAAATGTTTGTTTTGCTTGTACCGTCCATTTTATAGTCGAATCATTTTTTAACATGTTATGCAATAATGTAATTAATTCAGCTAAGTTAGAGGTGAACCTTCTTAAAAAAATTATTTTCCCTAGGAAAGCCTAAAGTTCTTTAATGTTTCTTGGATGGGGTATCTATAAAATAGCTTCAATCCTGGAAGGGTTGATTCGGATGCCATCCTTAGAAATGATGTGACCTAATATCTTTCCTTCCTCCAAACCGAACAAAGAATTCTTTGGATTCAAGGAAATGCCATACTTTCTGCACTTTAGAAAACTTTGCTTGAGATGCTCCAAGTGTTGTTGATCTGATTTAGAAAAAATAGTGAGATCATCAAGATATATAAGAAGAAAATCATGAATTTCTTTTGCAAAGGCAATGTCCATTTCTCTTTGAAAGTTTGCTCCTGCATTTTTTAGTCCAAAGGGCATTTTAATGTACATGAAGGTACCCCATGGTGTTGTAAATGCAGTTTTCTGTTGGTCATCAGGATGAACCAAGATTTGGTTATAACCTAAAAACCCATATAAAAGTGAAATTCTAGAAGAACCCACTACCCTTTGCAGTATATGGTCTATTTTGGCTAAAGGATAGTTATCTTTAAGTGAGACCTTGTTCACATTTCTCAGGTCAATGCATAATCTTATTTCACCTATTTTCTTCCTAGTAGGTACTAAGTTAGATACCCATTCTGAAAATCTAATAGGGGCAATAATTCCAACTTCATACATGTGTTTGATTTCTTTCTCAATTGATGGTAATAATAGAGGGTTAACTATTTTGAGTGTTTGCTTAAAGCGCTTTTGATTTTCTTTCAAAGGGATGGTATGTTGAATGATAAAGGTGTCATAGGATTTCAAATCTTCGTAACTCCAGGCAAAGACATCATGGAATTCCCTCATAAGTTCAACATACTTTAGCTTCTGATCAGGAGGTAAAGATTTTGACAATTTTATCAATATAGAATCATCCTGTGTTCCTATGTTATACTCTTCAATGTCTTCTTTTAACGGCTCCATTTTAGGTTTCTTCGGAATGTCATTAGATTCAAAAAAATCCTCCAAAGGAGTCAATCCTTTGGGTAGATGATTATCCTTCAGGTTTATAGCCTCTGTTTCTTCTTCAATTATCTTATCTACGTCCATTTGTTTCAGGTCTTAAATTTCTATTTGTGAGAATTAGTAGGGTGAAGCATGTTTATTGAATTCTCTTCCAAACTGTTAATATCTAACTCATTTATCTGATTAAAACTAGTAACTATATCAACATCTATGTTAATGTTAGAAAATTCCTCATCTAAAGTTAGAAAATTATTAATCTGCTTATCACTATCAAAGACCTGCCAGTTCTTAAGATTATCAGGTATGTCTCGCCTATGCCTAACCTCAAAAGTATACTGATGATTAGGTTGAAAAGGCAATTTGTAGGTGCTGGAAAACATGGCCAGGCTATGGGCTTGCATATTATGTTTTCTAGGAATTGTGGCAAGCTTAGTTTCTAGAAAGGTGTTGAGGATTTCTACCACTGTTCCTCTGTAGAGTCCTAGTCTTGGATCCCTGGTTAAGTAAGTTCCTTTGATCTGTTTCACTACTAATTCTGAATCTCCCATGATGGACACCCTAATAGCTCCTAACCCTTTAACCAGTTTAAGACTTAACAGGAGTGCCTCATATTCTGCCATGTTATTAGTGCATTCAAAATTTAATCTATAGGCATGTCCCTCTGCATGGTCATTTTCTAAGTTGTGTATCCATACTCTTTCCCCTGCACCTAATTTATTCACTGAACCATCAAATTCTAAATGCCATAAAATTTCATGTTCATAGTTTTCATCTGGGGTGGTGGGCACTTTCTTAGCTAAGGTATTTGGGTTTTCTTTGTCATCTATTATCTCCTAAAGGTGGAAAATTGATTTCTCTTTTTCAATTTCTTTTGGTTCTGCTGCTAAAACCTTAAAGTTTTCAGTTTCTTTTGGTTCTACTACTAAAACATCTATAGTATTTGATGGACTGACTTCTGCATTGTAAAGAATGAAAGAATCCATATCAGAGTGTACTGAGTAGATAGGGAAGTTTTGGGGCCTCTCCTGACTACTTACTACATATTTCATTAACGTTTCTTAGTATAATTTCTTGGGTTGTCCAAAAACTGATATAGTGGCATATGACATATCTAGTTGAAGAGACCCCAAAAGCTTAGCATCCCAAGATCTGGAAAACAACATGCCATATTTGGGTGGTATATCAGCTACCACTATGTCCATTAATATTGTTTTTTAAAGGTATTGAACCAATGAAACACACAAATCCTTTATTAATCCTAAACATCTCACTTGGCTGGAATCGAAAGAAAACAAATCTTTGTATGGTCTAGTGATGTCTAGGTCTAGCTTTTCCATGATAGATTTGGGCATGAGATTATGAGATGCACCAGAGTCAAACATGGCATTGTGCAGAATCTTATCATGTATGTTTAGGCTAACATAGAAGGGAGGAATTCCTCCTTCCAATGGTTTCCCATTCACTTCTGGGCCAAAGATTAACTCGGGCTGATCATCAAAAAGATTAACTGAGTCTTCAGTTCCAATAATTTTTAGTGATCTATTGATTTGAGTTCGGTAAACATCATGTTTAGCTAATTCAGATAATGGAACAAATTTTTTTGGCTTGCCTACTTCTGTTTCCAGATTAAAAGGATTTTTTATTTGAGCTTTTGGATTTCAAGCAGCGATGTTTTCTATGTTCTCTGTGTTTTCTATGTCTTTCTCTTTTTCAGGGTGAGGGTCATGATTTGTTGATTTTCCTAGATCAATATTTAGAGATTCCTCCACTGTATCCTTGGAAGGAAGGGAAGTGGAAGGCTGTTGATTGTTTGGTTGATTGTCGGAGATATCTTCAATTGTGGGGCTAGGAGGATTAGTGTTTGGTTTAGAAAGAATTTGCAGAGGTTTGTTTACTGCCTTGCCTTTTTTGGGTTGATTTGGGATTGTCCTCTTGTTTGGTTCAAGGGCATCAGTGATTTTCCTACCTCTAAGATTATATTGCTTGTGTACCTCAAAAATGGTTGAGTCATATCCCTATCTAAAGTCGAATGATTATCCTGATTAGGTTTGGAACTGTTTGAGTATGTGGGCTTATTGATCATCTTGGGTTAAGAAAACTTCTTCTTCATCATCAAGACCCATCAAATTGATTTGAGTATCTTCTTCTGAGTCTTCAAAGTGTGAAGCCTCTGCATAGTTCTCCTGGAAAGGGGGTCTAATGTTTTGGTCAGGACCATTCTTTCTAGTTTTTTGGTTTTGATTTTTTCTAAAATTAGGATTTCTCCCTGTGTTATCTGGTTGATTATCCCAAGGAGATCTCCTTTCAACAGCTTCTAACCTGCTTCCCAATCCTCTCATTTCTTTAATTAATTCAGTGATTTTTTTATCACATGGGGCAATTTCTTCTTTTAATGGTATCCTACTTTCACTTCTAGCTTTGGATATTTTGGATAATAGGTTGGCTTCCACACTCACTGCTATGCTTTGCATGTCTTCCAAAGTAGGGGGGTTGCTTTCTCTTAGCTGGAAAGCCATATCAGAATCAAATCCATCGAGGAATTTTATTAAGGCTAAACTAGGTGGAGGCCTAAGATCAAGTGGAATGGCACTATACACACTATTAAATCTAGTACAATAGTCCTGAACAGTTTCTTGAGATCCCCTCTTGAGGTTCTCATATTTAGATAAAATCTAAAGGGTGTCTTTCCTCTTCTCCCATCTGTTCAAGAATTGTTGGTAGAGGGTTCTTAGGCTGTCTATACTATTGGGTGTTAAGGCTCTGAACCAAGTTCTAACATCTCCAGAAATACTTTGAACAAAAATTCTCATTTGCACATCAGCAGTTTCTATTTCATATATTTCAAAATAGTTAGTCATCTTCTTAGTGTGTCGCTAAGCATTATAGGTCCCAGTGCCATCAAAGGTGGTAATCTTACTTTGGTAGTCTTGAGGCATTTCACCTAGGTTAGTAGGTAGTACCAAGGGATAATATTTGTTGGCCATTGTTCTAGGCTGGGATAGAGTAGAACCAGAAGTTGGAGTAACAGGAGGTGTTTGTGTTGTGGAGGAGGAACTAAAAGTGAAGGTGGGAGGTTGAGTGGTAATTGGTGGGAAAGGAAGTGAAGGGATGAAGGGAGGAGTCGAATGGATTTTAGAAGAGGGAGGGAATAATGATGAACTAGAAGAAAAAGAAGTGGTTTCAAAAAGCTCAGGTGTTCTTTTAGTAGTAAGGGATGACTGAGAAGAGTTCTGTAAATATTGATCAATGGACAAATTGGCTCATTGTATTTCTAGCTCTCTAAGGAATTATGGATCTTGGAGTAGGTCCAAGAGTTTGCTATTAGATGTGATTCTAAATAGGGAGAGTTCAAAACATTCGTCAAAAGGAAGGTTTTCTAGAAAGAGCCACTCAACAAGACATGAACGGGATCTATACAATGGCCGAGGGCTAACAAAACCTTCTTGTCTCCTGATGATTCTAGGAACCAGGTTAGGATTCTCAAACACAAGGGGTGGATTGGGATTAGGATTAGCCCTAGTGTAATGAGTCCTCTTTGAAGGCATATTTTAAATTTTTATGAATTTTCTTATATAAACTTGTCAAAATAACTTCTAAAATCCTCTAAGATGCTCTAAATCAAACTTTTCGATTTCTCAAAGGTTTATTTCAATTGAGGATTTTTTCGTCCTAAATATGGTCGCCACTATGTTATCACTCAGGTTTTTCCTTGGAAGTTATTGAAAGAAGGAATGGTTGGAGGTAACCACAAACCAATCTTTTAAGTATAGAATCTAGCCAATCTGTACTCAGAGAGGGCTCTCTCTTTATGATTTGGGTATGTTTGATGGGATATTAGGCTAGTTATTAATGCTCAAGGTTGTTTTCTTTGAGAGTGGTGGAATTTTGAAACAAATGGGCAAATCGGGCTTTTAGGCCATTGGGCTATGGAGTCAATCAGGGATAATTCATTGGATTAAGTCAAGTTGCTGAGGTAGGATTTCACCAGGAAGGATAACAAAGTAAAAACAAACTTTGGGGCTTGAATGGGTGATATTTCTACTCAAAACAAGAGGGAAATAAAGAATCCTCAAGTTAAGTTCAGAAAGAGGAAATGGAGATAGGTCAACCAGCATAAGGCAATTAAGAATCCTATACCAGGGACTTATTAGAGAAAACTACAGGGATATAGGACCAACTAAGAATTACTTTATCGAAATAGTTTAGAAGAAAACATGTAAATGATATATTGTTGATAACAGAGAGCTGTAAAGCTAATTCTAATACACTTTGACTATTTTATCATTTAGTTTTAATATGCATGGAACATTGAAACATGTAGATAACAAATAAAATCACAGGGATAGAATACTTATTTGCAATTAGATTGCACATGAATCTGATGAAGTTTCCTCAACTTTTATTTCGTATCCAGCAAAATCTTGTCTTGAGTACAAAAGCTTTCACAGCTTGATAGCATAGAGTCACAGAAATGTCATAGAATCCACCTTCTAATACTTCGAATGGAGAAGTATTTATACAAAAATTTACATAAAAATATCTCATAAATATATGAGATTTATTCTAGGAGTACAAAATATCTTATACAAGAATATAGAGATAGATGGTCACAAATATAGAAACAGATAGTAAACTAATTGTTGTTGTCCCCTTTTTTGTGGAAGGAGTTGGAGGCTGCTATACGAATTTGGCTCTTGTTGTTGCTTTGGTAACTGTGTGCTGGATTCTGATTCAACTGATACTCTCTCACCTTCTTCTAATACACTTTACCTGTCCACCAGCTTTCATCCTTTTTACCAAACTTTACTGTAGTAAATATTTCTATTTACCTTGTTGTTACCATGGTAATTTTAACGATGTCTGTCCTGTTGGTCCACAATTCTTCATTTGGTATTTTTGTCCTTATTAACTTCCTATAAATCTCACCAGCCTTGGTATATTTTACAAAATTAGGTTGGACTGGGAATAAGTGTGTTACTTCATGCTCAATGAAGAAGAGGTTCTCCAAACCATCATAAAGAACTTTCCCTGTGGGTAGTGCCTTTGTCGAAGATGCACTAGTTTGACTTTCATCCTGCTGATGTAGTTTGTTGATGTAGTCTATATGAATCACTAGTCTACCATTGATGACTAATGGGATTGTGAGTCCTTTACTTTTTAAGATGTCAAACTTTCTCATAAAATTATCTATGTCTTCTTGCATACTTTGACATCTTTGCTCCCTGCCTTGCATTAAGTTCCTTTTGGTCAAGACTTTCTTTAGTTCGAGGATAGTAGCAGTCATGTCCTCAATATCAAGTTGCTCTAGCTGGTGCCTGATTTCGCTGTTTAGAAAATTTATTAACTGGATTGCTTCTTCAGGCTTTCCACCCAGTTCTTCTCTAGTCTTCTGAATTGCCTCAAGAGCTTAACCAAATCAATCTATTTAAAAATAATTTTAATGGATGACCAAATATCATTGATGGAAGCAATGATATTGGTCCACAATATTTTCCTGATCTCTGCTAAAGGCCTATCAAATGTCAAGTCATTCTCTAATGTTTTCATTTGTTCAGCCATGCCTTTGTTTTTTCTTCTCTCTTCTACGTAATTGATCTTTGAAAGATCATATTTTTGCTCTAAGGTAGTGAATTTCTCTTTCACTTTTTGTAGCTCTATTACTTGGAGTTTCATTTCTTCCATTGACTTGATTAAGTCCTTTGTACTCTGTGTTGATGTACCTATCTGTGATGTACCTGTTTCTTCCACTGGAATTGTTGTTGCCTGAGGAATGCTTGGTGCCAGGGCAGCTGCCATAGTGGAAGGGACTGCTATAGAGACTATAGGCACAATAGTCTGAGGTTGGGAGGTTGATTCATTTTGCCCTAACTGCTATTCTTTCTCCAATTCCTGCTCAGTTTCCTTTAAATCCTCATTCAACTTAAGGGCCAAGTCCAGAAGGTATTCTTCATTCTTTTTCTCAATGACCTCAACAGTTTGAGGGTGTATGAGGGGAGGCAATTTCAATTGTTTTCTAAGTGCAACAATATCCTCGTTCTTATTTTTTATTAAGATTTCAGTTGCCTTAACATCCTTTGGGTCATGACCCAATTCAATTACTAGTTCATTCAATGATTTTATTTTAATACCTTTAGCTTGTGATGAGGCTTTTTCCAGCTGCAATTGAGTTGTAGTGTTGCTTAATGAATTTTTGCAACCTATGAGCCATCATGGCTTTGCTGGTTAGTGTTGAGTAGACCATCTCACCCATTTGCTTATGAAGCTCAATCTGGTCGATTGGGTGGATGTCCTTAGCTAAGACTTCAAAATCAGTTTTAAGATAATCAGCCAAGGATTTTGGCTGCTGCATTGTGGGCTTCAGGAAACTCATCTGCATTTTACCCTATTTGATGTCAAAAGCTGACATCAGTCTAGTCTGGTTTGTGGGGGGCATCTTTAATTATTGAGCATATGCTTGGGCCTTTAGTTGCTCATTCTTTGTTTTTATCTCCTTATATTTCCCCTTTATATCTATGATCTTCTCTTAGGAAGACCTAAAATATGATACTTCTGCACTGGGTTGCCTTTCCAATACCTGCCTAAGTGAGCTTGAGGGTATCCCATCTATTGGGAAAGTTTGTAAACTGTCTATTCCTTCTCTCCTTATGCTCTCTATAGTCTCTTCAATGAATTATTCCTCCAAATAAGGATTCAACCTTTGCCTTTTAACAAAGGGTTGATCTGTTGGTCTGCTGGAAGGGCTGGCTAATTCCCTGTCTCTTTTCAAATTTCTTTTCTCATTCAAAGGAGTCTATAACAATGGCGGATTTCCCATGTTTGTTTGAGCTGGATGTGGCTAAGGTTGAGCTAACTCTTCAGAGATTTCAGGTTTCTCTTATTCCTCTAGTTGTTCTAATGTAGGGGCACTTGGTTCCTGAGTTTGCCTTTGGGAAGACTCTGTAGGAACCTGTTCAAAAGAGTCTAGGTCAAGTCTCTTTTCCAAATCTTTCATCACATTTTCAACTTCAACCTTGTCACTATCTTGGTCTACCAACATCCCTTCCCTCCATTCATTTAAATTGGCATATTGTTCTATTTCAGGAATTCTGTGATGGATGTAGGGTGACAACTTGTGTTTTGTCCTTCTATCACAAATGAAACTATGAGGATCATAGACCCAAATAAAACTCTTTTTTATACGAATCATTTCTAGGATCTCCTCTATTGCTTTTCCTGCTTCTTTGTTGTTACATACAAATGGGCCTAAGTGATCTTTGAACCTCAGCTGGGCCTTCTTTTTTGCTTTCATAAATTGGATTTGATTAGAGTTGATCACTTGCCTGTAGTACTCTAGGGAAAATAATCTCATGGGGACATACTTGGGCAATTTGTAGGGAGGCAGTTCACACCCATACACTTTGATCTCGGTATGATTTTCATATAAGTACCAGTCACCAACCCTGTATAGCTTGGATAGCTGAACGATCCTTCTAATATCATCATTGATTCTAGGAAGTGGACTTCCTATCAGCATGGTTGTTACAGGATGGACAAATTGATCAATGAAATCTATATATGAATAGGGAGAGGAGGGTGAATAGTGAAAAATTGAGGTCCAGAAAATGACTGACCTAGGGTTCCCTCTAGTGTCAAGCTTTTGCACAGAGAAAGGGAATTTGTCAGATTGGTAATAATGGAAGAGGTGATATAGGACTGTAGAATACTTAAACACTTTCTCATTCTCTAGCCTCATAAATTGGTCATGTATCTTATCAGATATGAATGTAGCATAGTAATATTTGGTAGCAAGAGGTTAGCTAGGGGTGAAGATAGTCATGTAGGCAAAGGTCATTTCATCTACATATTCATTGGTTGTAAAACCAAGAATACAGGCAATCATGGTGATAATGTCCCTCCCCAGGCCGGTAAAAGCACCTGCCATGTAAGGTGGAGGGTTATTTGAAATGTATTCTTCTATCATGAAAGTTTGGCAAACTTTGGTGATCTTTGAGCTCAATAGTTTTGAAGATTTGTCAAGTAAATCAGCGATAGACAAAGGACTAAGGTTCTAACCAAGTTCTAAGGTTCTAACCAGGTTGTAATTTGCATGGCATTGGTGGACAATATTTGGAAAGATATGGACAGTGGGAAATTGGTATTTAGGGAGGTTTGATTCCGAAAGACCGGTTCTATTAGCATTATTTAGGTAATTATCTCGATATTTGCAGTGTAACTTCAGGGGAAAGTTATCAAAAGTAAGGTCTTTAATTTGGAAATCTCTATCAGCCAAGGGAAGGCAGTCCAAATCCTTGTGAGGAGTAGTGATTGGAGCAACGTTTAGGGCAACAAGGGTTTCCATCCCTGGTTCTTGTGTATCCAAGGAAGAAACTGGGGATTTTCAATAAATTTCTAGAACATAGGTGTTGGGGAGTATTGGGACTAAGCTAACAACTCAATTGTACTGAAAACTTTGGGTTTTTAAAGCAATTTAGAGGAATTTTAGCTCACAACAAGGTTTTAGGGAAGAAAGTAGGGTAAATATATGTTTCTGGGGCAAATTATGGTGTCGACGTTGTAGGGTGTACACAGTGGATTGGAGCAGCTTTGGAGTTCAACAACTGATGGCAGCTAACAATTGAAAATCAATTTCTAGACTGGGACGTACTCTGTGTGTGCATGGGAGGTAGTGGTCACTTTCTCGTGAAAAAAGGGAAAATAATGGACATTTTCATTTTTATGCATAAATTGATATTTTTGGTGGGTCAACGATGGTGAGAGTTGATATCAATTGAATGACAGGATGTTTTGTCATTTATGGGAGGTGGTAAGCGGGTTTCATCGCACTGCTTTTGGGAGGCGAGTGGTTTTGGAGGAGGGTCACGCAATTCCATTGATCGTTTGACATGTTGCATCGGTGAATTTTTTAAAACCGCACATATCACACACTTAACGTTCGACTGAAGGGCCCGCGCGATATGAGCGATAGCTGTCAGAACTGGGAGATCTAATCAGATGGTTGTCGGTGATGGAAAGTGGTGGGGAATTAAATGGAGGGGCCCGACCATTATTAAAATAATTTAATCATATCAGGGGTGTCGTGATTGGACAATAAGTTGTTAATTAATCCAGATGATTAATTAATCCTTCATTAACGTGGTGGGGGGTTGGCTTTCTTAACTAGTCACGGGTTGACTAATTAATCCTGTTTATCAAAATTTATTATGGTTATTTCGCAACCACGGGGAGGGATATATATTTATTTGGGTTTTTTAATAGTAATACGGGAAAGGGGTGATTTATTTTCGTGGGAGTTAAATAATAATACAAGTAATTTTCCTAAGTAAAATAGGGATTTTACTTAGGAAAGCATCATAAAGGGGTTGAATGAATTTATGAAGGAGAAATATTGATGAAGGGGGCTTAAGTACTTTAGGCATTTCAAGTTATTACGCTGAGGGTATCATCCCTCCAAATGTCAGAGAAATGCTTTGAGCCCATCTAACTTGTTGTAAGTGCCTTTAGTACTTAGGGGAAATTAGTAAAAATTAGGGGAAAATGAGTGAGGAGTTAATTATTTTGATTTTGAATTCTTGATATGTTGTCTTCATGGTGATCCATGCTTTGTCCAAGTGATGAAAGAAAACGATTTATGCTTTTAACTTAACTATCCACCACACATGTATTCTACAACCAATAATCTACTTACCCTACTTACTTAACCTAGCATTTTCACTTCTTTATTAGGGTGCACTTAAACTAGAAAACCCTTATCAAACTTTCTTTTCTTTTACATAAAGATATCTATCTAAGTCTAACCTTATTACATCCAAGGGCTTAGATTAAACTGTCGAGCTCCTTATTTTTTCACTCTACCTATCTACTAATCTGCCAAGATTAAACAGTTTGTTTAGATCTTTATTCTCTATTTCTAAAAATGAAATTGAATTTTGAATAGCCAAGCTTAAGTTGTTTGACTACTCATGGATTGTGGCATAGGTGACAAGCTCCACACAACCTTTATTATACAAAAGTGAAATAGTGGCATTTTGACTAGTACACTTTCATGGTCTTTTCTTTTTGTTGGGGTTCATTTTCTTTCATTTTTTGACATTTTCTTTATTCTTTTTGCCCTTTTATTCTTTTTCTAGGGCATACCCTCTTTACATTTTTTAATTTTTCGTTTTTCCCAAATATGGAAAACATTTGCAACAAGCAAAGGTATGAACATATTTCAGAGCTAAAACCAAGTCAATCATGATATATGACACCTATTGGTATAGGAACATAACAGCAGGTTCATTGTTAGTCAGCCAAGAAAATCCCTACACTATTGGCCCTTTAGGCATTAGCCCGTAGAGCACAGACTGAAGTCTCACCCAAAGCAGTATGGGGGGATGAAGGAACCAAGTTTACACACCCTAAGATGGTCGTGATGTCGATATTTATTCCCTAATATCACCTTCGCACAGGTCAATAAGCCTTTATGGATTATCGATGTACCTCCTCTTCCATCTTTCAATATCTTCGCGAAGGCACACAACTGGCCTTCGCACAGACCTAACCCATGGTCCAGGCACTTATGCGCCTCTGTAACTATGTTACTTTATAAGTTCCCGAATTATCTCAAGTGTTTACTTACTCTATCATGCATTAAGGTTATCTTCGCGTAAACATATATCCTTACTTGCATTCAATTCATGAATATAAACAGATACATTTGCGCATCAAATAAGAATTATAATGGAAACCCAGAACTCAACATAATATAATCGGATGTGATAAATAGAGTCAAAATACACATAAATTCTAGAATACTTCTCTTTATTGATATTTCAAGTTCCCAGTACATACTCTATCCACCTTGCGCACACAACTGCAGGGGTCCATGCACTCAGTTGCGGACTTCCACCCTGGGCCTGTGCACACTCAGCTACAAAGCCTCTACCTACGCTAAGACTCTTGGTCTTTTTTACCAAAAATTCCCAAAGCCAAGACTCTAAAACTACCTAGAGCTTACTTACTATTGGGCATGGGATCCCCCGCAACATGTTTTGGGGCTCAAAGCCCATGTTTTGGTCAATAAGATTGTAAGACTTCACAAATTGCAGGCACGGAGTGTGAAGTCTAGGATGAGTCATAGGGTTGTCCACCCTAAAATATTGTAATTTAATGTAAAGTTGTGTCGGCCTACCCATGGTCTGTAGACCATGGGATTGCATAAATAGAGCGAGGCTCTAATTTGTAAAAGTAGCGAAGAATAGATAGAATAACGAAGGCATGGTTCGAGATTAGAGTCGAATCGAAAGTATACTGGGTTATAGTAGTAGGAAGAGGCTTTGTAGCTAAGTCTGTAGAGGCCTAGAAGAGTCCACAGCTGAGGGCACAGACCCCTGTAATTGAGTGCGCAGGGTGGAGTCGGGTCTATAATTAGGATTGAAAGTTAAGAAAGAAAATTTTACTTTGTGCATCTATTCTTGAATTTGTATTTTGCTGTTACACATTACTTTTACTTTGTTTATCTACTATGTGCGATTGATAATTACTTGTATGAATGTTTATATATGAAAGTAATCTAAGTAATCATCTAACAAAGCCTAATTAAGGAAGACTTAGGTGAATAACATGGGTCTCGCTGCAGCTAGAACTGCGCGAAGATAGTATTGTAGGGCGTGGGGTACCCATTGGTTCACGCAATGTAGTAAGTGCGAAGGTTGGATCACATACCAATCACTTCATATCAGACATCCCCAGGGTGTAAAAACCTAGTTCTAGCACCCTCCCATACTACTTCAGGTGAGACCTCAGTCTACGCTCCACAGACTATTGCCGAAAGGGCTAGTAGTACCGGGATTTTCTTGGCTAAATCACTTCTGAACCTGGGTCAGGCCCCACTAAGCCAACACTTAGCTCCTTTTTGTATAATCCCATGGTCCGTGGACCATAGGATATCTTTATAGCCAACATAACTCTTTACAAAACAAGGGCGAACAATTGTTCATGACTCTTGACATCTTCACGCTCCGCGACCACAAAATCCTGAGACTTTACATCTTTATTACAAAGTTTGGGCTTTTTGCCCCAAAACATAGGCTTTTAGCCCCAAAACTAGCTCTTGGGGGAACGCGTTCCCAACAGGCCCCCAACACAAACATGGTGACTCACCCTCGAGTCACTCTGTTATCACAGAGATCTTGTTGCGAAGACCCCCCAGCTCAATCTGGATAACTGCTACCTCAGTAGTGCACTGCGTGGCTGCCTGCTTCATTTCCTCTACCAATTACTTTTTCATTGGCCTTGCACTATCAACTTGAAGCTTCTACTGAGTCTCCTATAGACTAGCCTCTTTCCTTCAATAGAGGTCGTGATTAAGTAGGCCTCATCCAACCAAGGCTTCAATCTTTAAGCACTGCCTCCTTGTGATGAGCTACATCTACCTATTCTTTCAATGCCTTGGCCTCCTGCAGCTTCGCAACTCTCTTTCATAGCACTGTTGCAGCTCTCGAGCTTCAGTTTCTAGCCTCTACACATTGGTGTCTTCTTGTAGGCTGGTGAGAACCTCGAACGACTATTCGAAAAGACTTGTGCAGTCTACCACTGCACCCTCTAATGCTATTATCACCTATGTTACAGTAGTCATGCACTTCTCCCTGACTTCTAGTGGATCGAAGGTTAGGCCTTCAACTGCAGTTTTGCAATTTGGAGATTTAGCTCCAACTGAACCTTTGTCAACTCTGTGCATGCATCGCACACTCCTGCAACAAGTTTATGAACCCACACATCTACTGGCACATCCTCAAGAATGGCCAACTCCGATACCATTCGGCATGCTTCCTTCATGACCTTAATCATGTGCGAATTCATGTCTGTAAGTTCCATCATGGAAGTGAGGGAAAAGTATCGCTACACACCCATCTGGGAAATTTTGATCTTTTTCACGCTAATCACCTGCAAAGCATGTTGTTTGTGGGCCCTCAGTTCCATGATGACACCATCCTATAGTAGGTGAAGTGCCTCACTCGGAAGCGCTACTTTGTTCAGCCCCACTCCCTTGAGGGTGCTAACAGCAAGCATTTCCACTTCGGTTTCTTTTGTCAGTTCTCCATCTGGCAACACTATGGCTCAGTAGTCCCTTGTGTTTAGTATCCTGGCAACTTCTAAAGTGCCAATGGCCAAACTGGTGGATGTTGCACCAGTCTAAATCTATGATGCATGGATCTACAACTTGCACAGAGTCATATGAATGGCTCCCAATGCCTGTTGCTATTGCTGCTACTAAAACTATTGTAGCGGTTTCGTGATGGCATCCCACACCGCATCCCCAATATCATTGAGATCCCCCTCTATTAGGGTGATCATATCTAGAGACGTATTTGTTGGCCTTGGACTTCTTCCATGGCCCTACATTTTCTAGTCCTCTGGGTCACTTGATATGGAACGGAGTTGTCTACGGGTCTAGTCCTCCCTGCTCCATTTGTTCATCCTCTTCTTCCTCTATCTCTGGTGACGGCGAATTTTGACCTTTATCAGAGTTGTGCTCTTCTCCTCCTGCCTGCTCACCCATCTGTTGCGTAGTAGTGCACTCTACCTGGGCCTTGTCATCGGCCTCTTTCCTTCTTTTCGCGGCTAGCTGCTGCATCTTGAGCTTGGCCACTTCCTTTTTGTGTTGTATGGTAGACTTGCTCGATTCCACAACCAAGTCTGAGGCAGTGCGCCGCTCTTCCGACTAGCGATCAAGGACTGTGTCGATCACATCATCTATTTCCAAGTAGGACAAGTTGTGTGACTTCTGCTCAGGGTCCTTCTACACCCTGATAGATACATGGTGGAAGTCAGCCTTGAATTCCTCGTACTCCTTCAGTCTTGTTGGGCACCAAATCAGCCTATCTTTTTCCTACATTTCCACTCCTCTTTTCATCCTTTTTGTATTCATTCACATATATTTACTATGCTAAAACTATAATGTAATTACCCTTTCTTCATCTCTTGGAATATTTAATTAATGAAGTAGAGTCATGAGGGTTTTGCCTATGCGAACCACTAAAACATGTTATGACCGCAAATTTTGGAGCACAGGTGTTGACCTCATAGCATATCATAGTAGTTTTGCGATTCATAATAGCTAATTGACCACGATGAAACAACATAACTAATTTGCAGTTGTTCTCAACCCGTTTTGGATCATTTATGTTCTTGCTCTCTCAGCACTGGTGTTGTGCTGAACTGATGTATATCTTTGGGCATATAGTTACTAGGTTTTGGGGAGAGATGTTATTCCCCTTTGTACTGTATAAAAGATAGGTCATTCCCATATGAGGGTTAGCCAGACCCTAATCTATATTGTAACAACATTTTTCAGATTAATAAAATACAACCCTTTTTTTGTTCTATCCTTCACTGTGAGTAACGCAACACTGATCAGAGAGTTGGGCCTACTCTTCTGATCAGGTGTTGCATATTTTCATATTCTGTGTGTTGTTCATTGTTGCATGTATTTCTTGATTGTTGTTACAGATTTCTTTAGATTACTGTGAATGCCTTTTTAAATTCTGCAGTTTAGTTTTTATCCCAATTACAACAATGCTTTGATTTTGTAATCGTGAGCCCTTGGTCAATGATAGATTGTAACCTTTCCCTTGCATATACCTTGCATGTTACCTTGAAAAGAATATGCACCTATATTGATAAGTTAATGTAGGAAAGGGGGTGAATAATTTGTTCATACCTGACACCAACATTTTGGCACCATTGCCGGGGAGGCTAACAAGGTGCAAGACATGATTTGTATCAACCAAAGGGTCAATCTCTCATCCTAGGGAGAGAACGAGCTTTCTCACTCTACTCCAGGTCCTGAAAGTAGGTATTTATTTTGTTTTGTGCTTTTACTTTTTTCCTATTTTTATTAGTGCCGATCTCTTATCCTAGGGAGGGAGGAGTATTTTGACGGCCTGCTCTAGGCCCTGAGCTTATATTTTTCCAACATCTTTGTTGTTTTGGTTTTGAGAAACCCAATCTCTCGCCCTGGGGAGGGAGGGGTCCTTTGGTGCCATACTTCAGGTCTTGAAGTGTTAGGTTTTCTTGCATGTGTTTTATTTCTTGTTTGGCTTCTTGTCCTAGGGAGGGAGGAGTCATTTGACGCCTTTCTCCAGGCCCTAAACCCTAGGTTCCTGTTTTCTTTTTCATTAGTTGTTTTACTTTCAATGTGATCTCTCGTCCTAGGGAGGGAATGGTATTTTGATGCCCTACTCCAGGTCTTGGGCACTATGATTTGCTATCAACACCTTTAGTCATATCAATTTGTATGAACAAAGAGCCAAATAAGAGGGCCAGAGGGAGAGCCCCAAGGAAGGGAGGATAGGATTTGGAAAGGAATACTTATATCCAGAAAATCATTACAAAAGCTGAATCAGAGACGTCTTCCCATGCAGCCGTGAGACCAGGTGCACGGACAAGATCTAAGGAACAATATGTAGATCAAACAGTGTTTTCCACAGCACCACCTATTGATTCGATACAATATACTCTTTCAACAACTGGAGAGACAAGCAACAGTACACTTCATAAAGGGGTATCATTGCTCGTAACAGAAGAAGAAGAATTTGGAAGTAAAACATCCAAGGAAATGTTCCATCCCATTAGGGAAGAAGAATTTGCAGAGAGGAGGTCTAAAGCATCAATTCACTATGACAGGAAGGAAGAATTTGTAGGGACATTTCTATCACCAAAGGATAGAGGGAGCGTTGTTAAGACAACTCAAACCCCCGCGATAAGAACCCTTCCTGCAGAGTCTGTCGAAATCCGCAGTGAGTATGAGAGGATATTCATGGCACCTACAACCTCCACTATTGACTTCCTAATTGGTGATCTCAGGACTAGCGCACCAACAAAGCCCATTCCTTTAACAACTTTACCCAACTTCCGTGGGCTTACTTCAGAAGACGACGACACATTTTTGTTTAAATTTGACATTGTGTGTCGAGAATATGATTATATAACGAATGCTTAGAAATTGAAAATCATCCCTGCTATGCTAAAAGGGACATCCCCGTGGTGGTTTATGGGTTTTGGGGGAAGGACTATCACAACATGGGAGGAGATGAAAATTGCTTTCTTGGAGAAGTACCAGGATTAGTGTAAATCATAGGATATTAAGGAAGAACTTTTCAAGTTTACATAGAAAGAGGACGAAAATATGGAAGACTGTGTGGAACACTTTAAATACACATTCTAGATATCAGGTCACTCCAACCTGGATAAGGACATTTTGAAAATTATCCTTCTCCGGGCCTTTCGAGAGGACTCTTTGGAATTGTTAAATATAGTCAGAAAGGGAGATATATCAAAGGACAACTTTGACACCATATGTGAATTGTGCTTCTAGTGCTCAAGGGGAGTTGCAAGGAATAAACAGGGGATTTTATCAACAAAAGTATCTATTGGAGGTGTCACAAAAGTAGAAATTGGAAATCTGCTAGACAACCTGAGGACTGATATCCTGAGTACCTTGTCTGAACAAATAGACACGCTGCAGGTAAAGCAGAAACATCTAGAATTGGAAAGAACTATGGCTATATTTTTCCCAACGTGTAAGAAGAAACACCCATAGAGGGAATGCCCATTAAACTCTGTAGAGGAGTGTGCAATCTATCAGTTGAATCATGTGCCAAGTTCATGACCATCCTTTCTAGGACTGAAAGCATTTTGTCAAGGGACAGGCGAAGAGATGGAACAGTTGTACTTTATGGGACCCAAAAAGCCATGGAAACCTCAGTCATCAATGGGAAATCAAGGTATGTTTCCGGATCCATCTCAATATTTTAGTAATTTTAAT
Organism: Pinus taeda; assembly: GCA_000404065.3. Taxonomy (NCBI): domain Eukaryota; kingdom Viridiplantae; phylum Streptophyta; class Pinopsida; order Pinales; family Pinaceae; genus Pinus; species Pinus taeda. The sequence continues at coordinate 70,777 of APFE030749932.1, forward strand.
ATCGGACCCTATTCCATGCCTTATCCACCCATGTGGTCCCAATACTAGCTTCCACCTTGGCGGTAGTGGGCTCAAGCTAGTTCGAGTTCCTCATGGGCTCCGAACTGGTGAGGACCTTCTCTTCCTGGGTAGTTTACCCAGTCAATGCCACAATATCAACTCCAGTTACCCTCTAATGTGCCTCCTAGTAATCAGCATGTTCATCCCCAACTTCCCATCCAACCTAATCTGAATCCTAACAATAAAGGGGCTCAACAAGCTGACACCCTCTACCTACCTTCATACAACATATCTACCGCAGAATTTTATGAGATGAATTTACGATCTAGGTAGACAGTAGATGCTCAACCCTCACCGGTTATCATTGAACAAATTAACAGTGAGGAAAAGGAACCAAAAATGGTTGAAGAGGAATCAAACCAAGTCAACAAAAATCATACACCTCCTCAACTGCTAGTTACTCAAAAACACCAAGCTGAACTGCCCTATCCAGAAAGGTTGGCTTTGAGTAAACAAGTCCCTCAAGCTGAGTTTGACTTGTTAGGGGAGTTACAAAATTTATTTTTCAAGATTCCCTGCTACAAGCTATGAGGGACATACCTATATATGCAAAAACTCTTAGGGAATATTGTGCTAAGAAGCCTAAAAAGCAATCAAGGGACCTGCTCACCATTCATGTAATGGGGAAGCTATCAGATTTTATGATGGGAAGGTCCCTGCCTATAAAGTATGGGGATCTCGGGAACCCAATTTTAACCGTGCAAATTAATGGGGTAGAAATTCCAAATGTACTAGTATATTTGGATGCTACCATAAATGTCATCACTTTTGAAACTATGCATGCATTAGGTCTTTGTAACTTGAAACATACACCTACAGTGTTAGAGCTAGCAGATCGATCTACAGTGAAACTAGTAGGGAAGTTAGAATATATCATAATTTTGATTGATTCATGGCACTACCATGTGGACTTCCTAGTACTATAAATGCAATCTCCTGCTAGAGGCCATCCCCTGATTCTGGGAAGACTGTGGCTGGCAACTGCAGACACTTATATTGGGTGTTGGTATAGACATATGGTCATTTCAAATGGACAAAACACTAAGAATTTAGTGTTATATCCTCCTGCAGAACCTAACCCATTAGCAAAACCAACAAGTCGTAAGAAATATTTACTCAGGAAAGAGTCTGAATAAAAAAATGAGGAATTAAGACCAATTCTTACTATTGGATAGGCCCTCCAGCTAAAAACAAAAACAGAAGATGACACAATTGCTACTTTTATTAGTGATCCTTGTTCTATTTCAGATTTAAATAAACAAATCTTGGAGTCCATCTTGAGCTGTGAGACACATGAAAGTATTGGAACAACAGATGGATTTTATGAGCTACCTACAACTTTACTACATGACAGTATTTCCATGGAAATAGAACAAGGAAAAACCTTGAATATCAATCTAGATTTGTCAGAGTCCTAGAAGAAACAACTCTTGGATGTTCTTTGGAAACACAAAGAAGCCTTTGCCTGGGACTACTTAGATATGAAGGGGATTCCTGCTAATCTATGTACCAATCATATATACATTAAGGAGGATTGTCATCCTATGAGGCAACCCAGAGGAGAATGAACCCTGCTCTGAAAAACATCATCAAGGAAGAGCTTCAAAGGTTGTTGGACGTGGGATTTATCTACCCCATTTCAGATAGCTAATGGGTTTCCCCATTGGTAATGGCCCCTAAGAAAAATGGTAAATGGCGGATATGCGTGGATTACAAAGAATTAAATAAGGCAACTTAGAAAGACCATTTTCTATTTCCATTCATCGACCAAGTCTTGGATACATTGGCTAGGAAGAAGTTTTTCTCCTTCCAGGATGGATTTAGTAGGTACAACCAGATCCAGATAGATCTTGAAGATCAAGATAAGACCACTTTCACATGCCCTTGGGGAACGTTTTCATACTGGGTCCTCCCATTTGGTCTCTATAATGCACCTGCAACATTCCAAAGGGAAATTTTGGGGATTTTCTCTGATCTGATGGATGACAGTGTTGAGATTTATATGGACGATTTCACTGCATATGGGGATTCATTCAAAGAAGCATCGGGGAATCTAGAAAAAATTCTTGAAAGATGAAAGCAGGCACATGTCTCTTTAAGTACAGAAAAATGCCATATGATGATGAAGGAAGGAATAGTCCTGGGACACTTGCTTTCGGCTATAGGAATCTAAATGGACCCAGCTAAGATAAAGGTAATATGTCATTTTCCAATACCCAAAACACCCACACAGGTACGTAGCTTTATCGTTTGTGCTGGTTATTACAAGCGTTGTATAGAAAATTTTGCTAAAATAACACATCCGCTTTTTCAATTGCTGACAAAAGATGCAGATTTTGTGTGGATAGATGACTATGATGCAGCCTTTGTGAAGATAAAGGAACTGGTCTGTAGCGCTTCGATCCTTAGAGGGCCAGACTGGGCATTACCATTCCATATTCATGTTGATGCTTCCTAAACAGCAGTTGGGGTAGTTTTGGGGCAGCAAGTGGATAAGGTACCATATGCAGTTTACTATGTTAGTAAGAATTTGGCTCCTACTGAGTTAAACTACACAATGACTAAAAATAATTCCTTGCTGTCATCTACGCCATCAACAAGTTTCGACACTATATTACTGGTTACCCCACCTTTGTACATACTGATCATGCAGCCATCAGGTATCTGATGAATAAACCCGTTACTCGTGGTCGTATTACAAGATGGCTTTTGCTACTCCAAGAATTTGACATTACTATAGTAGATAAACTAGGGAAGGACAACGTGGTTGTTGATTTTTTGTCTAGGTTAGAAAATAATGTCAAAGGTACACCTATCGAAGATAGCTTTCCAGATGAATATCTTTTTGCAATTTCCACTAACACTCTGTGGTATGTAGATATTGCCAACTATCTCACTACAATGAAGGTACCTCGTCATTTGTTATATAAGGATCAATGTCAAATTATTCATCATAGTACCCGATATTCATGGATGGTAGGATACCTCTTTCATACAAGGGTTGATCAATAGATTCGGTGTTGTGCATCAGAGAATGAAATCTATGAGATATTGAAGGTCGCCCATGATGGACCTTATGGAGGACATTTTGTAGATAAAAGTACATGCCACAAGGTACTGCAAATGGGATGCTACTGGCCTTCTATCTTTCATGATCCTCGAGATTATGTCTGAAGATGTGACAGCTGTCAACGGATGGGGCAACCTAGGAAATTAGATGAAATTCCATTACAGCCCCAGATAGTCCTTGAACCTTTTGAGAAGTGGGCCATTGATTTCGTTGGACCCTTCAACCCACCTTCTCACTAGAAGGTTCACATCCTCGTTTGCACTGATTATGTGACTAAGTGGGTGGAAGCTAGAGCTGTTGCGAAAGCAACAAAATAGGTGGTTGTATATTTTTCCTTTTTGAAAAGATTTTTCCCGATATCATACCCCAAGATAAATTGTTTCAGATGGAGGAGCATAGTTCACATCCCACATGATAGGAAGGCTTATGTAGAAATACGGGGTTAAACATAGAGTGAAAACCCCTTACCATCCCCAAACGAATGGACAGGTAGAATGTACAAACAAGGTATTAGAAAATATATTGACAAAAACTGTAGCAAGTCATCGCCGAGATTGGTTGCAGAAACTTCCAGAAGCTCTTTGGGCGTATAGGACAACATGGTGGAATACAATTGGGTTTTCACCATTTGAGCTAGTCTATAGGAAATCCCCCTTGTTTCCAATAGATTTCGAGATTAGTACACTCAAAACAGATTTGGAAGTGGGGTTAGACTTATCATAGGCCCAAAAACACTAACTGTAGCTGCTCAATGAGTTAGACGAGATTCATTCAGTAGCCATCTAGAAAACTACTACTATCCAACAACATAGAATGAAATGGCATGATAAATTTATCAAGAGTAAGGTGTTTCATACGGGAAACTGAGCATTGCTCTATGACTCTCGGTTCAAATATTTTAAAGGAAAGCTTTGCACTCGTTGGATGGGACCCTATGAAGTGGTTGTTGTATTTGACAATGGAACAATCAGATTGGTTACAGTAGATGAAAATCATACTTCCTTCATAGTGAATGGACACTATCTGAAGTTATATCACCATCCAAATTCTAAGGATTCCTTCATCAAACATCTTTCTGATACATCTGGTTTGATGTTTGTTGGTGCAGAGAATACTCTCTGCCTTCTGTAATATATATTATTATAATATATATATATATATATTATTATAATATATAAGATATTATATTTGTTTACTACTTGTTTTGTTTTACAAGAATAAGAACCCAATTATGACAAGGAGAAACTGAGAAAATTTTCAAGTAATACTCGGTGTTGTTACTCCATTGTTGTTGTTACTCCATTGGTGCTATTACTCCATCGGTGCTGTTACTCCGTCGGTGCTGTTACTCTGGTATTATTATTACTTTGCCAGTGCTGTTACTTCGCCAATGTTGTTACTCCACCAATGTTGTTACTCCAATGTTGCTATTACTCTATCGGTGTTGTTACTCCACCATTGTTGTTATTCTGCTATTGTTGTTACTCCGCCGATGCTATTACTTTTCCGTTACTATTCCTTCGTTGGTGTTGTTACTCCATCGGTGCTATTACTTCACTGTTGCTATTACTCCGTCATTGTTGTTACTTCGTCAGTGTTGTTACTCCATCATTGTTGTTACTCTGTCGATGTTGTTACTCCGCTGGTGCTGTTACTCTGTCAACATTGTTACTCTATCATTGTTATTACTCCACCGGTTATTTTTGTTGTTACTCCACCACGAGGTGGGTCGCCAGGTATGCATTCATTGACTCTTATGGATTTAATTAAAATATTCCAAAAAAGAGACTAGTATGTGTCGTGGACGACCGCATTTAAGTTGGGGGGGATCCTATCACAAATAAATGATGGTGTACCTAAAATTGTATTTATATCACATCATTACCAAATATAATGCGAACGGAAACCTAAAGTATTGCGATTTCGTAATCATGATTACGATGCATTGGAATTTGAAATCGTATGCCGAAAACCTTATCAATCATTTCCCCAGTACGCCGCATTCAATCACCGTAATCATTCAGATGTACTGCCATAACCTGCCATTATTTGCTGTGTTTTTCAAGGTGTACCAGTCATTTTTACCATTCTTTTACCCCAGGGCCACCATGCTACTATTATTTCCATCGTCAATTTGGATTACTGTTACTCTCCCCCTACCAGCTGATTATATCCATCGTGTTGATCTCGTTCCTACAGCGATGGCTAAGTTGGTTGTGCGCTATGAGTCGGAGGATACAAAAATGGTCTGAAATAATAGGGAAGTATGGTAGTTTTTTGAAAATTTAGGGTGGAATATCTATCTCGACATGTTGCAGGGGTTTAACAAACCAATTGCGATTTAATTTGCACTCAATTTAGAGGAAGGGAGCTCTTGAGTCCGAGGGATAGAAATCCATGTTATAGAGGAAGCCATTGTGGAGGTCAGCGGGCTACCCTAGCAAGGACAGAGATGGTTTTCATGAAGAACCTCCCTCTCGAAGTTCCCCAAAGCATTTTTGCAAGACAGAGAGAATGTTGTTCAGAAAGGCTAGGGGTATGACCAGAATTCATTACCACACCCGTGGGGTGAGATAGCAAGTTTTGTAATAAGACACATAACCTACGAGGGGAGGTATGCCACTATGTTTAAATATTATTTTAGAGTATTGGCTCACCTCTGGTTTTCACAGTTCGAAGCCTTCTCATTGAATATGCCTTTCTTCCTGTTAAAAAGTCTCCAGCTGATGGTGCAATATTCTCAGTGTTCATGACAAGTTGCGGTAGTCATTACCAACCATGGGCCAGTTTGGCTGTTAGTCATACATGCAATCAATCGATTTCAAATTCCATGGGAAACATTATAGGATTATATAAAGGAAGAAATAGTAGCTATTATCGCTGCTAGAGAAGAAGAGCCAAAAGTGATGGAGGAAGAGCTCGGGGTAGAAGATGAACACGTAGACCAAGAAGAACCAGAAGAAATGGAGATGGAACCCAAGGAACTGGAACAAAATTGGGAGCTTGAACTTGAGAGGATAATCGAGGCTGCTCCACAAAAACAAGCCTCGACCATAGAACCAATGGAAGAAGAAGTGCTGTAGCAAGGAGCCGATATAGAAAGGGTCACCAGCACCATGACTGAGGTTATCCCAGAAGAACCAGCCTAGACTATGGAGCCAGTGGAACAAATCAGTAGCACTGTAACAAGAGAAGAGGTAAAATAGTAGGCTGAGGTGGAATAATCCTTTAACATTGTGGCCAGGGGTGTCCCACAAGAACCACCCTCGACCATAGAACCACTGGAGGAAGATGAACCAGGATGAGAGGGGCCTGAAGCTGAAAGAATTGTGGGGCCAACAAAAGGAGAGGCTATAGGTATAATGTATGGAGTTGACATAATGATAAAAGAGTCCATTTTTATCAATGTCATGTTGGAAGAAACAATGCCAACATTATCTTCTCAAGAATTGTTTGATATAGAGGGTGGTGTTACATAAGAACCACCATCAAACTGTTCGGCTCTAGAAATTGAAGAGGAATTAGATCCCGAGGTTGACGCTGCTCCACAAGAAACAGCGTCAACTTCGGAACGAGGGATTACATAGACAGGGGTCTCGACCTAGAGCATAGATGTTGCAGACAAAGGGAAAGAGCACGAGGTCATATTTGGGGTCGGGATAGACCAAGTAGAAAAATTCTTTCAATTCCCCTCTTATTTCTCCATTCCGAGGGGGGCGAGGGTGTCTTGCTCTTCCTGCCTCATAGAGAAGCATGTTTCCATTCTACCTATTCTAAATTTTGATGGGTCAATTAAGGGACTAGCTTCCATAGGTCCGTTGGCTGCAGACTTCTAGGGAGACCTCTCCCAGGAACCCTGAAGAGAGGAAGAGACAGGTGTTTTTGAAACAAGGGAACCTAGAAGGGAAATGTTGGCTGAAACACTGATGAATACCCATCAAGTGAGTCCACCACCTACCGAGACAGCTCCACAGCAGGTCGAGGTAGGGGTCAATAAGGATGCAGTTGCTCCCAAGGAAGAGGGACCAAGAAGATCAGCCCTATCGATTAAACCTGTGGATACTCCCTCGAGTAATCCACCATTTGCCAAACCGACTGTAGTACCAGATGAGGTGGTGGTAAAACAAGAATGGATAGAGTTGTGTGAGCAACAGACGCTGCCTACTAAGCATAAATATCAGCTGCAATTCAGGGAAACAATGTAGCTCAAAACAAAGGTTAAGAGGCTAAGAAGGTAGGTACACCAATTGAAGAAACAGGCGAAGAAATATAAGCGACGGGCCAAGAAGCCCAAAGCCACGATGGCTGAAGCAGAGACATAGGTAGACAAAGTGGCAACAACCTATGTTGCCACTAAGACAGACCCTGTCGAGTATTTGTTTGAAGGCCGTGAGTTTTCCTTGACGACTAAAGTATAAACCTGGAAATCCACCATGGCGTGATATCAGAATGAAGTGAAGAGAGCCCAAGAATGAGCATCCACAACTATCTTTGAATATGTGGAGCGCATAGATATAATGTGATTGAGGTATGCAAAGAAGCAACTCAAGGTAGAGCGCCTAGAAGGGCAAGTGGCAGAATTGAAAGCCGGTGAAGAACAGATGCTCAATTTAACACAGGAGGTGATGGCATGTCACCCCCCACTTTCAGTTATTATTTATTTTTTCATGAAAATTTTCTTTTCTTCTGTTTGGAAATCATCAAGAAAGAAATTAGTCACGAGATCGAGGATGGTGTATAGTTCCTCCCGATACTGAGAGCCCATGATTTTCCAACTCAGCATTTCATGTGTGAGCTTTACATCCATGGGTATCTCCTGCGTGTTGATAGAGAATTTAATCTGGTCCCATATGTGGGGGACATTCATTTAAAGGCCCTCACCTCTTACACTCTTAATCAGATAAGTTGGCAGAAAGCTTCTAATACGCTTGAGTCAAATTAGGTCATGAAGCCTTTTATCGTAAGAGGAGATCATGAGCAGTTAGTGACTATGTACAATAAGAACAACACTTTTTTAGAAATTGTGGGGAACAAGGAATGGATGTTGAAGACACAAAAGTGGTGCATTGATCTCTGTGTCAAGCAATTAGTCACGTTTCAAGATGAGGCTCTTGATAGTTGCCAGAAAAGGTGGATGATGTCACCCACGTCTGTCTGGAATAGAGAACCATTTGAAGCACCAAAATTTTGCACGAGCACTCAGTAGGGTGCCAAGGTACGTGGCATGCATCCAAACATGTGGGGTCTGGTGTATGGGAATTCGGTTTTAGTACCCTGTCATTTGGTTTCCAGTAGAGCACTACACCCTAGCATATAATGTACCAAATGATTGGTGGAAGGAACTTCTTCTCTCATAAGGATTTAAGGTTCCAGGAACAGAAATGGTCATGGAATACAATCTCGCCCGACTTCATGAAGCCCATAGACTATCCAATCTAGACCTATGGAGGTAGCGAGCTGCATGAGGGCATGCAGAAGGCTAGTTGGGGGGGAGATGTTGGGCACCAAATCGGCCTATATTTTTCCTACATTTCCACTCCTCTTTTCATCCTTTTTGTATTCATTCACATATATAATTTACTATGCTAAAACTATGAGGTAATTCCCCTTTCTTTGTCTCTTGGAATATTTAATTAATGAAGTAGATTCATAAGGGTTTTGCCTATGTGAACCACTAAAACATGTTATGACCGCAGATTCTGGAGCATAGGTGTTGACCTCATGGCATATCATAGCAGTTCCACGATTCACAACAATTGATCAACCACGATGAAACAACATAACCAATTTGCAGTTGTTCTCAACCCATTTTGGATCATTTTTGTTCTTGCTCTCTCAATGCTGGTGTTGTGTTGAACTGATGTATATCTTTGGGCATATAGTTTCCAGGTTTTTGTGAGAGATGTTATTCCAATTTGTACTGTATAAAATATGGTCATTCTTGACGAGCGGTTAGCTAGACCCTGATCTGTATTGTAACAGTATTTTTCAGATTAATAAAATACAACCCTTTTTGTTGTTATATCCTTTGTTGTGAATAATGCAACCCTAATCAGAGAGCTAGGCCCATTCTTTTGATCAAGTGCTGCATATTTTCATGTTATGTGTGTTTTTCATTGCTGCATGTATTTCTTGATTGTTGTTACAGATTTATTTAGATTACTATGAATGCTTTTTAAATTATCCAGTTTAGTTTTTATCCCAGTTACAACAATGCTTTGATTTTGTAATCGCAAGCCCTTGGTCAATGATAGATTGTAACCTTTCCCCTGCATATACCTTGTGTGTTACCTTGAAAAGAATACGCACCCGGATTGATAAGTTAATGTAGGAAAGGGGGTGAATAATTTGTTCATACCTGGACACCAACAAGTCTATCAAAGATGGAAGGTGACAACTATGGCTTGCGGTTGATGGCCATATGTATGTTCATCTCCATAAATATCCAAAATATCTTTCTATCCTTTATCTACTAAGGATCCTTAGTCACCCACAGTGAAGCATACTTCACTGCCTCTGGTAGGTTTAGCACGGTTGAAGGGAATTGACTGTCTTTGGGTAGCTCCCATGCTACCAGCATGATGGACAGCAAGAGCCAAGCATAATGGAAGGTCTTGCTAAGATCTTGTGCCTCGTGGAAATTCAAAAGGAACTCATTGCAGAGGTAGTGTGCCCAATTAAATTGAGCTCCCTCAACACATTGGGCCACCAGAGCTATGACTGGTGTCAGCACTTCATCTACTCAACACTTCCGCATGACCTTCCCTGCCAATATTTGTGTGGCCACTTTTACCGCAGGGTCAGAGATACTTGAAATGGCATAGCCTCATGGCTTCTTTGCTAACTTGAGCTTTTCTTCGTGGCCTCTGCAAGGGCATGCTTGCCACCCTTTCCATCTAACGCCATGACCAGATTCTCCCCTGTATACGACAGCCATGTGATCCTATGGATCAACACATCAATGATGGGTATCGGCTCCTCTAACCACAGACACTCATCGTTTACAAAGCATAGAAGCTACTTCATTACCACCATTGTAATGGGTGTGTGGTTGTAATGTGGCACCCATAGCAAGTTCAGTAGGCCTACCTTATCCACACATTTTAGCCACTTCCGTAGTTCCAACATGATCATCTCGGTGCTCTTGTGAAAAATGTGGTGCATTAGCTGGTCTATTTCCAAATGAGGGAATAGCTCAATATCAACCAAGTCCCAGTCCTCCAATTTCAACAATGGGATCCACCCCAAGCGCGGTACTTCAAAAAAAATTTGGTCCAATAAAAGGGGTGTGTGCAGGGTGACCTTGCTCTTGTCAATGTCTTTGGGCACCTTGGTATTGCCCCTATGCGGAGGGACATACTCAAACATTTTAGTAATGGGATCAGACCCCTGAACTTCAACGTCCTCCATTTCCACCCCAACATCCACATTGTCCATTGGGATATCCTCAATTTCGTATTCTTTTCTTTATAGGTTAATTGTCTTACGCTTTTCTTATGTGGTGGGCTGATCCTTTGGTGGGTTCCTTCTAGGCAATGCATGCACCGGCTGTGGTGTCGCATCCTACTTGCCTTTCTTTCTCTTTGCACCTTCCTTGGTTAGTGTAGGCCTTGGTCTAGGTGACTGCGGCAACTTGGGTACTTCAACTTGTATCTCTGCAACCTCCAGAGCAGCTCCCTCTACTATCATAATGACCTATGGACCAGCCCCTTTGGCTATCACTATTTCCCCAATATTTACGATTTCTTTTGGTGTCGACATGATTCTATTCAACAATTCTTGTGTCTCCTTTGGAAATTTCTCAAATGTTGAACTCGTTATCAAAGCTTCAAAGTGTTCGAGGTTCATACATGCTTGAGAGCTTAACAACTCAATGCTCAAAATGCCAAGTGTTTTTCATAGGGAAGCCACATGTAACTTATAGGCCATTTTGAATTAAAATCTGATTGTTACCCCCAAAATTGGTTCATTAATGCTAGATTGGTGACATATTTTCAAGGATCTCACCTGTAAATTTTATCTTGAATGCTAGCCCCCCACTCCATTTGGTCATTTTTTCGTCGTCAAATCATGAACAGTGACTTTAACTGTCACTTTCCAGCTGACCTGCAGAGTTTTTCCCTTGGTAACACAATTCTCTATGCATTGTTGGAGGCTCTGTGACATCCCCTCATTCAGCGCAGTTCATATGTCGGAATTGTTTCCGAGATATGGGAGGGGCCTAACGGACCAAAGAGGGTCGGTCAAGCCCATCGCTTCACCCCAGCATGATCGGTTCGGCTATGAGGGAAAGTACCAGCTAACGAGGGATATCCATCGAGCCAAATCTATATCTGTATCCATCAGACGGAGGGGCAAGGACCGGAGGGCTTGTGCTTCCTAGTACAAGGACCCGG